>JBBPKN010000435.1:0-41126 GCA_038089275.1 Pulveroboletus cf. rosaemariae
GGTCAACGGAGATTAAACCATACCCCCAGCCATGAGGCCGAGGAGATCCCATCTAGAGATCTGCCATGATCAGATCTGACCCTCTTCTGGATCGAGATCAGATTCATCGGAGATCCGATCGGGAGATACATCTATCATCTGAGATACTAGATCCAACCATAAGTGTAACCCCAACCATATGCCAATAGAATATTAAATATGCTTAACCATAACCTAGGGTTTAACTTGATTTGGCAATGAAGTCCCACGGTCACGTGCTTGTCAGGTGACTGCACGATAGTGTTTGTAACAACCTCAGTCATGTAAAACAATGAACTGAGGTGCTCAGAGCTTGAAAGGGTACATTATATATGCAAAAGATGTATTGTATGATGTAGAATGGATTAGATGAAGTTCTGACAGTGTGCTGCCAGAGCAAAACAAGGAATAAAAGAAATACATATATGAGACAGTAGTAAGGGATGGTTCTTAAACTGAGGCATTATCTGGACATGTGCTTGCTACAGCCCACTTGTATGCAAGCTAGGTATGGCAGAGACAGTGTTCCTGGCTGTGCATGTGCTTGCATTCCAACATTATGCATTTCTATTGCATAGCAAAATAATTAATCCAATAAGTTCCTGTTTTAAATTATCCATATCTCAATCAATTTTGATCAGAAATGTATAATTCTGATGTTGTCATGTAGCCCTGATCAACTACTATTAGTCATCAACTTACACTTTAGCTTTATTTGTTCTTGTTGTGGAGTTAGTCTATAAACATTGAAAAAGTGCTGAACATTGGATCAATTTTTTAAGTTACTGTAATTCATTTTACCAAAGCAAAGTGTAATTTATTCATGTAATTGCAGTATACTTCATGCACCAGATTGAAGCTAAACATTGGGCCAGTCTTTGGAGTCACTGTATAATATATTCCACCAAAGTGAAGTGTAATTTGTTTATGTGATTGTGGTGCACTTTGCATACTGGTTTGAAGTTAGATATTGGGCCAGTTTTTGGAATTACTATAAGTTCAAAGATTAATCATCAAATACTACCTTAGTATAGACATGGAACATATAATTGAGCTGGCCAAAGTATGTGAAATATACAGTATGACTCTATATATTATGAAAAAGTGTACTGTACATTTCCCTTTAGCCTTAATGATCTCTTGCATGTTTAATTTCCAATACTTAATTTTCTTCACTCTATTTGGACATGCTTCCAAAGCTTTGTTCCCTTGGCTCAAAGGACACTCCATAGATCTAGTTATAGTGAAGGTCTGCTGTGTTAAGATATTCTGGCCACAAGCATTACACTTATTGACCAAGGACCACCCAGCAGTACTGATGGTCTCAAGATAAATGTATACATTACATAAGACACCAATAGCTCGATTGAGCTCAGCGCCTTGCAACGACGCCGACGAACGTATTCCTACCGGGACTCCTCACAGACCACTGGGCGATGCTTCAGTGACCACCGAAACATATTTCTGTCACAGGGACTGATATTGCTCCCAGATGCCAGCCTTTGATCCAGTTCGAGACGCAGCCCTGAACTCCCCGGTGTCCCAGTCAAGACCCCTTCCAGTGCATCCCCATGACGCCGACTTGGACAGACATGAGAGACACTCCTTTGATATCTCTTCCTCGTCATCATCACGCCCGTCTTCCTCGCGAGCAACCAATAGCCCGACTGTAGCCCGTCGCGCCACCGATCTCGCAGTTCTGCTCAACTCGGAACCCCAAGAACCACGTACACCAGGTTCTGCCCGACCATCGAGCCTGTCGCATCTGCTACTGGGTACTGACACCCAATCGCCTGTATCGTCATTCCCTCCGGCGATGTCATCAGGCGGGGAGGTAGACAAACTGGCTGGTGCGCCGTCGCTGCAGCGTCGGAGCAATCTGCCAGTACTCGACATACCGCAGGTGGAGACACCGCCAGAGGATGGAAAGTCGCAGCCTTTCTCACGCCATCCTCCACCTCCATCTCGTGCACCGTTCCAGGTTGAATCCGCCTCCTCCGCCTCGCGTGTCCTTCCTTCCTCCCCCCTCTCCTGTTCTCCTGCGAGAGCACCTTCCTATTCCTCTTCCTTAGACTCTCCAACGGCCCCAACAATGCCTCCGTCATTATCTGCCGTCCCATACAGCCCTCGTAACCGCAAAACGTCCGCGGGTTCCGTTCTTATTCCAATGACACCGCAGGAAATGGAGACGTATCGACAGTACCGTGGTACCGGCACGCGGCTTCTCCTGTCCAATCGCAAACGAGAACGCAGTAAATCTCCGGACAAGGACCTGTCTGTAAAGCGCCATGCTAGCGATGTGGGCAAAGTGATTGATCATTGTGAGTATCTCGTGCAATTGGTGCGTTTCTGATCCTTCTCTCTCTTTCTCCTGCACGCAGATAATACGCGCCCTGAAGTCGGTGTCAAGCAACGCATGGAATCTCCCATCATCGGCCTCAAATACTTTAATAATTGGGTAAAATCTGTATTGATCGCGCGCTTCGCCCACCCAGCCCTTAGTACCTCTTCTGTACCGCAATCCTCCGGACCGGGTAGAGGACGAGGCAAGGTTCTCGATCTTGGTTGTGGCAAGGGTGGCGACCTTACTAAATGGTCGAAAGCTCGAGTCAAGGAGCTCGTTTGTGCCGGTAGGTGGTTAACAGCTCCTTTTGTTTAATATTTATTTTGTCTTATTGATGGTACCCCGATCTTTGTAGATATTGCAGAAGTTTCTGTCACTCAAGCCCGTGAGAGATGGCAGGCGATGCCTAACCCACGTTTTGACGCCACGTTCGCCACACTCGACTGTTACACTGAACCACTCTCAAAAGTTTTCCCCCCGGAGCGACTCGCCCAGCCCTTCGATGTTGTCTCGATGCAATTCTGTATGCACTATGCATTCGAGACATCACAAAAAGCGCGGTGTATGCTCCGTAATGTAAGTCAATACCTCCGCAAGGGTGGGGTATTTCTTGGTACTATCCCTAACGCCGATCAGCTACTGTATGCATTACCTTTGTTCAGCTTGCTGTCGAAAGACTAACATAGCCCTCAGAGAACGGCTAGACGCTTTGCCACCTTCTACGACTGACCTCTCCTTTGGTAATGTAGTGTATAGGATCCGTTTTGAAGATCGGCAATCTCGGCCGCTCTTTGGACATCGCTACTACTTTTTCCTCAGGGATGCTGTCGAGGATGTGCCGGAATACATTGTAGACTGGGACAACTTTGTGGGGTAGGTTCTTGCGTCCGTCCCTTCCTGAAACCGCTTGTCTTTTTGATCCTGGAAGTTGCGCAATGACTTCGGGGATGTTATCCCTGCAACTTCTGACGATCCTTGTACTTGCGTTGTTTTCTCACCGCATATTGAGGCACCAGTTGTCTATTCAGAATATCTAATTCCTCCAAATGGGTGGCTTTCTTACCTTACCACTCCAGTTTGGCCGCGGAATACTCCCTCTACCCAATTTACAAGGAAGAATTTCACCAAATATATGCGGAACACTCCGAACAAGTGGAGTTTAAGGACCTCATGGTGCGCATGAAAGTTGTGGATGCAAATGGCGAGAGTGCGATGAACGAGGATCAGTGGGAAGCCGCTAGTGAGCTGTTTGATTTGTGCTACTCGGCGAGTCGATTGCTGATCGGAGCCAGACATTTATATTGGGTTCGCATTTGAGAGGCGGTGAGGTCACTACTATGGATAGTCCCCTGTTCATGTTTCGGACGATCTTTCGCTCTGAGATTACTTAGTGTGTAAATGTGAGATACGGTAGAGCTGGCAACAAACTCATCCACTCAAGGCACCAAGTCCCTATACAAACAATACGTCCTAGTAAGATTACAGGTGAGATAGGATGTCATTTGGTCGCGAAGATAAAGAAAATACGAAAAGGTGAAAGTGGGTAAATAAGATGTTTTTGCTCTCTGTTTGCAAAACTTTATTCCTGACCGAACCCAACGGTCTCCCTGGGAACATGAACCATCAGCCGTCGAGACGGTTAACTAACAAACAATGAACTTACTCTACAGCAAGTGTAAGCTTTTGCTCTAAGCTCGCGTAATCTTTGTATGGTGGCAAATCGATGCGGTTGAAACAGGTATGACTCTTCGGTAATTGTGACGGATCACCGGATTTCTCGATTGTAAATCGCCTCGGACCATCTGAGCCTTGTAGATCTTTGAAGCCGTTGACGGGAATACGCGATGTACCCGTTGCAAACTGTAGCAGTCGGGATTTGCGTTCAGGTGGCCAACTACGGATACACTTCCAGAACCATTGGATGACCTCATCATTCACCTCGTAACCTCGGTAATCGGTATGTTTGGTCCAATCGTCACTGTAACCGGTCAAATCATCGTAGTAGCGCAGCAATGTAATCGCAGAAACTTACACATCTATCTCAGACATCCCGCCAATAAGTAACTCGAGTTCTCGTTCATCAAAAACAGTTATCAGCTCTTGTGGGATCAACTCGCTAAAGCCCGACATAAAAGCCTCGAATTGTTCTTTAATGCGCTTCGAGATTCGGTACTCGACCACGGCATCGGCATACTCTTTCTTGTTCTCCTCGGTCACGGAAATGTCTGCACCTCCAGGCTTTAGCTCGATCGTTACGAGTTCTCCGAACCGTTCTTCGGTTGTGGTGAAAGTCTCATCGAAGACATCTGTGATGTCATTTTCGCTACGTCTGGAATGAGTAATCGAGTAGACGATGTATGCAGGAAGCTTACAGCATCCATGTGAGACCGCGGTGAAGTTCTGCATCGACAGACTCTAGGTCAGACAGTGTGACCTTCTTCCTCAGAATCATCTTGTAGAAGCTGACGATGAAGTATGCATCCAGAAAGCGTCGGTGGAAGATACCAAGTCCAAGGCAACGTCCGATGAACTTGAAGTAATTTAAATGTTCGGGGTTTACACCTGACGCAGGGTTGATCTGGAGTGTGTAGTTGTCATGCGCAGAATATTCAAACAGGCAGTAGAATGGGTTAAACATCTCATGTGAGAGAAGGAAGAAGAACTCTCTGGTAGAAGGTCAGCTTGCATCCAGCTTATGGTCTCTAACGCACCTGGAAAGACCACCGTAGTCCAAACCATCCTCACCGTCGAATTTAATCATCAAACGCTTCTTCAAATCATTAGGCGTTTGCCTCATGATCTCTGCGTAACTGTCCTCGAAGATGTGGTTCCGCCTGACCTTGATTTGGCAGTTGCCTGGTTGCGCACGCATAGCGGGCTGGCTGCGGAAATAGATAAGTTTCCTCCGGAAATCGCGTTTGTATTGCGGTACATTTGCGTCCAACGAAGATGGAAGACGGGGATCGTCCCACGTCGTGGTCTTGGTGTTGTGATCGACAAAGTATACACGCGCAGTCGAAGTTAAACGCATCTCCCATCCAGATGGCAAAGGTCCCAGTGAAGAAATAGTCTGTGGCTGGAGGGCTGTATTTTGGCCGTTGGGTCCCATGACGCGGATGATCGTCTGGCGGCGAGGATCAACCCAGGTGGTTGTGCGAGTATTGTGGTCAACATAGTACGGGCGACCTTCGGGAGTGTACCTTTCCTCCCATCCAGCAGGCAGACTCCCGGTACCCGCAGTAGTGATATTATTGCTTGCAGCGAGAGCAGCTGCCGAAGTGTTGTTCGAAACAGATTGAGGCATAGCTGAACCAGGGCGATGAACGCTCGTTTGCGTATTAGCTCGGCCAACATCAACCATGTCATCTGCCAGAACACGGCGGGAATGTTGATCTCTAGCTGCATTCGTCTCAGTGTCCTGAATATTGGCATTCACCGATTGATCTAGGGATGGCCGGGTCCAAGTTGTGGTTCGTGTGTTGTGGTCTACATAGTACGTTCGACCAAGAGGATCGATACGGCGTTCCCACCCGGGAGGCAGTGCTCCGAACTGGTCAACGTTGGGGCTGAAATTTCTTTGTTGGCTGGTTGGCCCCGAGGTTGTTGCAGTGATCGTGGCACTGGACTGCTGAGCGGCTGTAAGTGTCCCCGCACCATGCGAGCTAACAGGACGATTAGGTTGGGAGGGCGGCGGATCCTGATCGGCGAGACCAGACGAAGAAGATGACACATGGGCAGCGGACGGGGGCATTAGCGGTGTCGCTGCCTCGGCTGCATGTGCACTGGAGGTTCTGGACAGAGCACTACCAGATGGACCGACTCCGTTGAGCGAAAGAGAAATGGTGGACTCGTTCATGCCCATGTCAGCCAGTGCTGTCGTAACGCCCTGTACCTGAGAGGGACCAGGGTTGGAGATGGGTTGATTGACATTAGTCGACAAGTATATGATAAGCTTGCCGTGCACCACGAGGTTATCGTTGGACTTTTTTAAATCCAGAGTTAGCATTTCTGGAGAAATCCAGGATTATCAGGCGCGCAGAATGACACCACCAGCGGACACTTACCATGTCCACCCAGTTCGAGGTCGAGAACATCGCTGACCCTGACATTGACAACTCCAAGAAAACCTTGGTCACGTCTCTTGAACTTGCGCTGGTCAAAGATCTGGACAGCGACGACAGAGGAATCCTTGACGGTGCTGTGGAGATGAGAAGCGCGATAGAGTGAATGGGGAGGACCCAATTGCCAAAGAAGACCACGACTTACATGTCAAAGCTTTCGTTCCAATACGGGTTCAAGGTCTTCTTCATGACGCTGGTGGTGTGTGTCTGCTCTGCGTCAACGGTGATGACCGCAAAGGGGTCCGGAAGACGAAACACATCCCGCTTCGATAGTCCGTCCGCGGCCACAACTATCACGCCGTTAATTTCCACGTGGATCAACGATACTACGATAAGCAACCAGACACACCCGTTATCCTGATTTTCTTCCTGCTGTCAAGGTGTGAGCGCTGCGGTGAAACAGAAGACGGAATATACTGACAGGTGTGCAGGGGTCGACATCGGATTGAGATAAGATGCGAGGTCGAACGGCTGCCTCGACTGCTCAAGTTCAAGCGATCTTCACTGACGCTGCTGGGCGTTGACAAGGACGACGACTGCGACGACAGACCGAGCCGAGCGCCGAGTCTCCCAATTTCAGACGCCGCCAGAAACTACCCAATCGGCACCATCGGCATTCCGACGGAGCAGGCTCACATTTGTCGTCAGGGCCGGTCCTCGTCGCCGTGGACGTTGGCGACCCGGACGTTTGAGAGGGCACTCGCATGGTCTGAGTGACTCCAAAAAGAAAATCACCCCCAGGACGTTGCATCTGAGCCACAGGGGGGAGACATTCCTGCAAACCGAGTGGACACAGACTGCGCACAGGAATAAGCCAGTGGCTACAGAAAGCGAGGCAGTCCACCACCCCAAGCACGGGATGTTGCTCGCTGGCGACGACTAAGCAGCCAACGAATGCCTCCGTTGGCACGTCCGACGATCAAATGGCGCCCGCGGCCCTGGGAACAGGACGACACACGCATATGGAGAGTTGTCCTCGTCGTCGGTGACTGACAGTCGTGAGCAAAAAGTGCTCCCAAAAAGGGTGCTACAGCGGGTTACCTTACGTGGTATTGTCTATGCCTCCTCCTAGTACCGCTCCCTCAATGAAAATAACCGCACGTAGTCCTTTTGCAAACTTCCCCCATACCGTCGCAGAGAACACCTGGGCTGAAAATGTCAGCAACAGATTCACCCTTGCACATCGTGAGTGTAGTCGTCATCGGCAATGCCTGCATCCTCAAGCGGACATCCCAGGCACATCAACATGCAGCAAATGCCGAAGAATTCCTGAATGAAGGTTTATTGATTCCTGCTGCAGAAGAGCATTCAAAAGCTGCGAGAGCCTTCTTGCAGTGCGAAGAGAAATCGAATGACAGTAATGTGCCTTTTCTATTCGTCATTGCACGCCTACGTCTGTGTTGAGCTTTCGACCGTAGACGAAACGTACACTCCGCATGCTTTACAACGAACACGTTAAAGCAGAGAGAGATCTTGAGCGGAAGGTCGCCAAACTACGCGAAGAGAACAAAGATCCGACTCTCCCGCACAGGACGTCTCTTACCCAAACGCGTGTCGCACACAGTTCTTCAGCCTCAAGTGGCGGTCGCCATCCTTCTTACCCAGCACCATCGCCTCCACTCCCCTCGAGCACTCCTCTGCGATTGATGGATTCACAGAACAACGTAGATGAGTCCTTCATGGTACTTGGGCAACAGGTACGTAATAGCCCTTTGAGCGTCTCGTCTTTGACCGGTCGACCTTTCGAGACAAGTCCGATCCGGGAGACGCTTTTAACAACTTCTGGCGAATTACGGAAGGGATGTTGGACAATCTCTCTCAGCCCGTCGCTTTCACCACCGCTCCCCTTGGAACCGATCCCAGCCTTTCAGGGAAACGGGGATTGCAACGAGATGGGGGCTCAGGAAGCGAGACTGAACGTGAAGAGGCATTCGTTTCTAGGTTCTCTCGGAAACTCGGGTTTGATGGTAGGCCGAAGTCAAGTGTGTTCGTTCTCTGGTATCCTCTGTAGTTATCCTCATGTCATTGGTATAGAACCGGATACTGTTCTACAAGAAACCGATGAAGAAGTATTAACAGATGACGGTGGGCCGTTAACCAGTGAAGTTCGCTTGATATCAATTGACTCCATTTTGTCGGACAATAGGTGATGAGTTATCAGAGTCATTCTGCCTGATTCCCTCCGAGTCGGAGCCGGCAACGATGTTGCTAAAGAAAGAAAACGTCTCGCTTAGGCAGGAGATGGAGGAGATGCAAAGGCGACTTGCTGAGGCAGAGCGTGCTCTACAACTACGCAAGGAGCAGGATCAGATGTTGCGGGATAGCATAGTGATGGCGCGGCATCAGGTAGGTCCCGTATTCTCATATCTCTTGCACCGTACTCATCAGGCAAATTTATCTCGTAGGCACAGAGGGCTATGGGAACTTCCCTCGTCTTACAGCGACCTAGTGGACAACAGCCGACGGTGGATCTTGGCGCCCTTAATATTAATATACCATCCCTCCCAACACCCATGGCGGCCCTCAATGCAGGTCGCGACCGTGAGGCACAGCTATTGCGCCGGATAAGGGATCTTGAGGAAGAACTTCGAGTGGCTCGTGCAGAAAATGACAAACAGGTCAGCTACGGGCACAATAAATATCATCGTGGTCTAACATCGGAATGTTATACAGAAAGTCATGATCGCGCGGTTCCGTGAACGGTGGGAGAAACTGAAGGAGTCGGCGAAACGAAAGAAGGATGCCAAAGCTGCTGCAGAGGCCACGAGGGCTGGTGTCCGTGACCCTATCGTGGAAGAACCCGAAGCTGAGCAAGAGTTGGATGAGATAAGTCACAGCTAGTTCATTTATGTAGATTTCTGAGGATGAGTGCTGTTTTCATCGCTTTCAAGCTACGTTTGCTTTGTATCACTAGTATACCAACCATCAATGCATCACATACGAGATTCGTTAACAGGAGTAAAACGTTCGCTCGCTCGCTAGGACATACGTGGCCCTCGATCAGAGAGATCATTACATCAACACGCCAAACAGCAAACAAGGCGAGTACATTTAATCCGTTCTGCAGGTGTGTGGATGCGCTCGTCGGAGACCGTGGGCTCGGATGAATCCCAGCATCGGACAGAAAGTTGCTAGTATTATCACTTCTGCGTTGCAGTGACGACTTGTCTTCGGTCGGCAGTATGTATGTACTTCGATTTGTGTACGGACATGCCAGTCCGGGGATGTGTGGATCGTATTTTGAGCTGCTCAACTGGGGAAGGGTTCACATATCGGAGCGGAAAGGACAGGCCCGGAGGGCTCAGGGGACACTCGATTAGCCAAAGAGGTCGTAGTCGACGATGCACAAGGAGGATACTAAGGTATTGAATTCCGACGTGATGGCGGCCACATGCTCTTCATCTACACCACCTCCTGAACTACGAGGTATGCTCACCGACACCACTAGGTCAGCGCTTTTCCCTCCGGAGTGGACACGAAAGAGAGCGAGTGATATATCCACGTCGTCTGCGATGATTGCGTTGATTTTGCAGATACGCTGGGACCCACGCAGTACGATAGGGGATGGTGTCTGATCTCCTCGGTCAGTGTGAATAACAAAGGGAAGTTGCATCGTGCTCGAAGTGGCATCGTTGTCGTGAGCTAATGCTGCAAAGTGGAATCTTTTAGACAGTCACAAGGCTGGAACCCAAAAGAGACAGCAGGATCACTTTACTGCTTCCTCGTCTGTTGGCTCTGTCGTGCGTTGCAAAACTTCGACGACGACAGAAACATTAGAATCAGGATACAGGAAGACCTCCTGATTGTCCGGGATCTGTCGAAAATACCTGTGAAGACATCACGAAATCGAGCATCACCATGATACGCGGAAGACGTACGACACATCCATAAGACGGTCTGGGAGTTCAGCAATGACGGCCCCACCGAATAGGCCCTTCTGAACCATTCTCACTAGTGACGAAACCAAATCAGAGTGGGATCAAGCACGTACCACGTGACCCCACCACGATCCGACGACGCGTTTATTACACCTCCTTCCACACCATATAGAATATCATGTCCGAAGCGCTACGACGGTCCACGATCCAGTCTGCAGCCGACCCCTACGGGAATGCACGCTCTGGTCTTCCTATTCCGTCTACCATTAAAAAGGCTCCTACGTCGTCTGTACGTGTGAGCCTCGCGGGTCCGGCTGGACGTGCACCATATCTACCTCCTCCTAGTGGTGGCCCAGGATCTAACCCTCGCCAATCCACATACAGATCTCAGAGCTCCAACCCACTCCTACAGAGCACAACCAAGCCAAACTATGGCCGGACTCCCCTCAACGCGTGAGCCTGTGTATTCCCATCTGGGTTGATCTCTTTGACTAACATTTTGCTATCCATGAAGTTCTACGCGTCGTGGGTCAATGTGGGGGGGCGGTGGTGCTCTTCCCGCACCTTCGGGGAGCCAAATGCTCAAGGACCCTCGACCAATTCGAGAGCGCTCATACCAGGCTAAGATGCGCCAAGAGATCTTTTCGTGGCTCCAGGATACCGAATACGAGATTTCTATGCAAACTCTGACAAGTATAACTGGAAAAGATTTTCGGGCAATGTTCCAGCATCTTGTTAGTGTGGTTGACCCGTCATACCCTTTTGATCCCAAGATGCGCTTCGAGGATGAGTTTCAGCCAGCTCTGAAAGCCCTCAGATACCCATTTGCATCTCAGATTGATAATAAATGGTTAGCTGCTCCTGGAAGTATGCATTCATGGCCAGCATTGCTTGCTGTGTTGCACTGGTTAGTAGAAGTGGGCAAGGTCAGTTATGCCTAATGGCGAGAGTATGGACAGATAACCATGTTCCAGGCCCGAGTACATTACTTGGAAGCTGATGACCCAACCTTGCAAGTGGTAGATAGGATACCAGAAGGGTTTCATGATCCGGTACATCATCAGGCGCTAGCATTTGACTATTTTGCGGAGGCATACGTCGCATTTTTTCACGGTGCAGACGTATTTGAAGAGCAAGACAAAGCGTTGGAAGAACGCTATGGTGGGTTCACACATTTTCTCTGTAAGTCAGGTCTTATCTTCCTTCAAGCAAAGAAGAATGAGAGTGTGCTGAACAATCTCGAAGAGCAAAAAGAACAGCTCTCCAGAATTAAAGCTGAGTTTGAGCAACTTCATTCTTCTGCCGTGGGTATAACAACTTTACGGGAGATTTGGATCTCAATCTTCCATAGGCACCCGTCGAAAAACTGCAAAAGACCCACGGGTTCCTTATCAGCGACCGGGCCAAGTTCCACGATGTTCTGCAACGGCTTGAATCGCGGAAGAAGCATTTAATTGATACCATTGCGCACGAGAAAGCTGAACTCGTCACCCGAAGTAAGTCATTCACAAACCTCGTCGGTTCCTTCCTGACTCTTTCAGCTACGAATCTGGAGCAGCTAAAGATTGAACAGGCGAAACTGGCCGAGGTAGTGAAAGCACAAAATCTGACACCCGAAGAAGTTGTCCGCATGAATACCGATCATGAAACACTAGCCCGGAATCTTGAGGATCTCAAGCATAGGATTGCCGAAGCTCAAAAGGCTGTCATGTCATTGGAGGTGGTGATGACAAACCGCGGAGCGGCTGCGGAAGAGGCTCTCGACCTCTATACTAATCTACTTTCCTCACTCGGGCTATTTCCACCAATTCCTCCACCCTTGCAAGATATCGACCTTACGCTGCAACTAAATATCGCGACGTCTAACCCACAGGAGATTCTCACAGGGTCTGATATTCGAAAGGTGGTGAAACCGACCCTCGGTACGGTGGCAGAGACCAAAAGGACTGAGCGTGCCAACGTGGAGAGCGAGCGGATCAAGGTGGACAATGAACTCGATCAATTGACACTGGAATGTGAGAACGTGGACGAGGAGGTCCGAGAGATCGAAAAGAAGGTAGTAGTATTGAATGAACAAGCAGACGACCTCCGAGATGTGAGTGTCTTGATACCATAATTTTCCCGTGCACGGCCAACATCGCGGCAGGCGGCTCAGCAAGAATCTATGGTGAGCAACGCCGAAGCTGCGCGACTAGAGAGGGAGCTCGCCCATGCGCGCACGGCGGCATTGTCGAGTGGGATGGGGGTGAAGTCGCGACTGCAAGCCCTACAATTTGAGTGAGCACGTTCTACCAACACCACTCTCTATTATTCATGCCAAGGTCCGCAGTTACCGAGAGCAAGTTGCCAAAGTCGCACGTCTCAAGGATGAGACGGTTCGAGCCATTGCCAAGAACAGCCACGAGATCGGCTTGTTCAAGGAGGAGGTCTCTGCACAGCTCAGACACCTTAGGAACTTTGTGGACGAGGACAGATGATGGATCGATGCCTCTTGAACGAGCCAGCGGATACAATGTATACAACTCATATTCAAGTGCATTGGAAGGTTTACGGATGGTCCCTGCCAAGGCAGTGAACTAAAACGATACCTGTCGGAATGGCGAGGTCCTGCAGTGTTGTGCATGCTGCGGTTCCTGCTGCGATGGTACTACAACCGGGGGTAACTAGTTCGGGTTCGCACAACTCCATCGCCTGCAAGGTGGCAAATGATCCCGCAGACCGTGATTTTCGTATCGATTACGACTATACTACATGGAAGCCGGTCATATTTTGTACGTACCTGGGATGTTCGCTATAATCAACCAACCATGGTAGCCTCGATATCATTCGACTAGGCCATGCGCGTCTTCTCCCTCCCCCGAGACTTCCCAGTTGCACGTGAAGGCGTATGAAACGGGAGATAAGGGAGGTCCTGAATCCCGTCGAATTGCACCCGTTTAAGCCATACACGCTGTGGGCATTCTTCCTCGACTACGGCCGCAGCGCATTGTGGTATCATGGTGCGCAGGCTGTGGATGTCAATATTGAGGCGCTGTTCGTTTCACTCTCTTCCGTCCCCTCCGATCATCGACCGCCGTTCTTTTTACCCTCACATTCCTAGGAACCCTGTTCCGCTGATGCCCCCATAGGCGTTTCAGGGTACGTGCACATGTGATTTGCCATCTCCATTTATCGCTCATCTGGTGCTGTGGTGTTATTTTCAGTCCAGATCATATGTATCATTCAACGACCGTTGCTGCGTGTTTCTCGGTGCTGCAACGTGCTAATCCGAACACCCAACAACAGTTGGACACAGTGATAGAAATAAAACGATCGGGACTGGCTCCCCGATGGAACGGCGAATGCTGCAATAGCTGGGATACGTCGCCGTGTACCTTCCGTCGTCGAATACCGGATGGTCTTCCAAACAAAGGTGGGAGCGCCTGTGAGTTTCCTTCTTCGTCACCGTGCCGTTGGTTTGTCTCAAGATCCTTTTTCCTTCCTTGTTTAGTCTAGTCAACACTTGGGCATGGATAAAAGCTGGCTAAGTTCGCCCATCTTCTCCACAACTAGCGTGCAGCTCCTTGCTCTCTGTTAAGCTGTCATGTCGCGGCTTATCCATAACGATGCTGAGAATGGGACAATGGAAGTTTGTTCCCTTCAGGTTGCTGCCAATCCCAACCTCATCAAAAGTGGGAAGAAGAAGGCTCTTGATCTCGACGTGTTCCCTGTGCGATCGCTCACAAAAGATGTGCCTATCTTGCATTCAAATGCTGCAAAACCTCCTCAGCCTCCAAAACCCGAGAAGATGAAGATAACCAAGTACGTCCGCTTCATCATCTGGTACGATCTATACAGGCAAGTCCTACCATTCGTACCTTCCACCATACCCACTCATATTGTTATTGTTATCAAGGCGGTTTTTCACGGTCGTCTTCACGCTCAATTTCATCGCTTTATGTTTCGCTGCGGCAGGTCTCTGGCCATACGCCAGTCGATATCCCGGCGCTCTAGTCCTTGGCAATTTGAATTTCGCCGTGCTCATGCGCAACGAGATCTTCGGTCGCCTTTTGTACTTGTTTGTCAACACTTTATTTGCTAAATGGACCCCCCTCTATTTCCGTCTTGGTTGCACCTCTACCCTCCAAGTATGTGAAACCACTGAGGGCTTGGATTGTAAATTGATGTGTTGTCACCAGCATCTTGGCGGTATTCACAGCTCTTGCGCAATATCTGGTGTCGCTTGGCTCATCTTCATGGTCGTCAACCAGTACGAGACCAAGTATCCCTACAATGACTCGGTCCTAGCCTTCGGTGTCATTTTAGTCATCACGTTACTCATTACCCTGATTGCTGGTTTCCCTTGGGTCCGTAATTCTCACCACAAGTATGTGGGGTTGGAGAAATTCGTGGACGATGGCTGACAATCAACCGTGCAGTGTCTTCGAGAGGAACCACCGATTCTTCGGCTGGACATCGCTCGTCATAACTTGGGTATACACGATTATAACCAATACATACGATGTCTCCGATAGGAGATGGGATCGTAGCGGTGTCTACATTATCCGGCAGCAAGCGTTCTGGTATTCGATGGGTATGACTCTCTTGTCCGTATCATTCTCATTGATGATACGTTCCTGTGTTCTGACAATGCCTCAACAGTATTATCCTTCCTTGGATTTGTACCCGAAAAGTTCGAGTTGACATAGAACTGGTGAGTGAAATGATAGCCTCGGGAAATGACCCTGGGTTGACTGCCTCTCCCAGCCATCTCCGAAAGTCGCGGTCCTTCGCTTCGAGCGTGGCATGCAGCAGGGTTTGCTCTCCCGCATCAGTCGCACTATGGTGATGGAATATCATGCATTTGGTATCGTCTCGTACGGAATTGCATTTTGAAATGTTCCATCTATTTCTGAGCACGTCACAGTGAGGGAACACACGCCAAGTATCATTATTTGATTTGCGGTGTGCAGGGTAAGCTCGCTGAGGGTTATGGGACGTACGAACAGCCCACCACTTACCGTTTTCCTAGGTGATTTCACCAGAGGTCTTGTCAATGATCCTCCGAGGGAGATCTGGACGCGTCAGCTCAAGGTGGGTCGGCACGGTCCTTATGCTAGCCTGATTCTTCACGGTTGGTCCAGCTCGCCGGTGTTTCCAACACTTCGACATTGTATAGGCGGGGTATCCGTATTTGCACAGGGACGGGACTTGGAGCTGCCCTCTCAACCTGTATCCAATCACCACACTGGTGGGAAACTACTTGTTACGATGGATCGTGGTGGTTGACATGTATTTCTCCTTGCAGGTACCTCATCTGGATCGGTATGTCAGCTCCACGAGGCGTTCTTGTCCGTGACTGACGGCGACTGCTAGGCTCCGACCAAGAGAAGACGTTCGGTCCTACCATTAGTGGCCTCATCCACCGGCACATCAAACCTGAGCGTCTCTTGCTTTGGGACAGCAAGCAGCGCGGAGGTCGTCCAGATACAATGAAGATCTTGAAGGAGGTTTACGATTATTGGGGAGCTGAAGGTACACATACCTTCAACTCACTTTCCGAGCCGAAAATTTAGTGAAGCTAACATAACACTAGTTGTGTTCATTACTTCAAACTACATCGGAAATTTTGAGATACAGTATGGTTGCAAGATGCTTGGAATTCCCGCCTTTGGTACTCTCTGGGATTTCGTAAGTCTTGCCGTCCCATTCGACTATGAATTGTAACCATGTTGACACTTCCTTAGTGAACTCCCGTTGTTTAGGTGTTGGATTAACTGTTATCAAAGCTTTTTTTTTTCACATCGAGTGTTCTATGACTCTAGGTCCCTCAGTTCCTATTGCTATTCTGGTATGCGTATGAGCCCTCGGCCTTGCGGCTCAGGACATCATCACGACGTTCTTGCTCGACGTCACGGCATCCAGTCACCGAGCTCTCGTCACTCGTAGCAAGAACCCCCAGGGCCATACACAGCTATATGAATTGTGCTTGGAATACAGATCAGAACCTTATCCGTACTACAGTGGACCTACTCAGCGAGTTTTCCTAGGTATCATCTGTCTATGCATACCCATATATATATACATATACGCCAAAAGCTTTACTTTAATTAACCTCACTCATTACTATCCGGATATTCAGAATCAGACAAATCACATTTCTGAGAATAACATGTACTCGGCGGGAACATGAATGTCAAAAATAAGAAAGATGTCGCGTTGTCGCGATGGTCAGACGAGACAATATTCCAGGACTTCTCCTGGCCCTCCCATCCACTGCCACCGTCTATTGGGATTTATTGGAGTATTGGGCTCCAAGCGAATGCCTCGTTTGGCGAGTTCGATGACGATACGAGCGATGTTCCGAGTGTCCTATTTTGTACGCAACAGCGGAATGAATATCAACACGACGATCTAATGAAACTCGCCAAGCGTTCTATACTGACATCGATCCCGCAGTGCACCCTTCCCTGGAAGGGACCTAGCATGAGCGCGCGTAGCTGCTGTGTTATGTTCAGGGACCGAAAGTGGCGACGGGGCGAAAACTGTGAACATGAACTTGATGAGAACGTGTCCGCGCAACGATAATGGCAAGGGCATGCCTTTGTGTTAACATGCTGGGTATCGGATGTTCCGTTCATAGCGGCCCAAACAGAGACGATCTTTCGTACATCGAGGACGTCACCCCTCAACCACGACGGCATTGACACCTGTCAAACAAGCAATGATGTTGTTGCAGTTGAAACTGAGCTGGATTCAGCAGTTGGTCTCGGGATACCGACGTTTGATATAAAGCACTGCTTTACTACAAAATCCCGTATGTCGAATGGTCCATCGCTGCACCAGCAGAACCGCTGCAGAGGTCTGCCGCTCTTGGAATCAATTAGCCCGTGCTGGGCCAAGAATCTTGCAAACATCTTGAGGACCTTGGAAAACGTTGGGGCGCCATCAACCTGGGCCTGCACACGAGTGTGAGGAAAGTGAGAGAGCAAAGACCAAGGGAACGGACTTGAGTGATTCCAGTTAGATCAGTGCAGAATTGCGACAGCTGGGGCCGCCATGTGGGCTTGACAAAGCTGCGAAATTCACCGACAACTTCCAACCGACTGGCCCTTCCTTTTAAAGACTTGTCTTTCCAACGCAGGAGACACACTGGCCATTCCTTATGGCTACATGATCAGAAACCAATGTTGTGAGCGAATAAAAATTTAGCGTACAATGATTTCGTTTGGCCATTCAAAGCCAGTCCCTTGGAAGCACGTTGCCTCGACATCGAGGACGAGAAAGGCATCATAGGGTTGTTTCGCACCGACGGTCTCCATCTGTGGGTCTGCTAGGAAAGGCTCGCTGGTGACACGGGAGGGTGCCGCATAGTTCAGCTCCCCGAGAACCCTCGCATGGGGTTGGTGAAATATCGAGGGCATAGGATCAGGTTCTTGGGGTAAGCTGGACGGAATTCGTGAGAGGCGGGATTCCGAATGATTTTTTCCCCGTACTTGTGTTGGTGTCTTCAAGAGCGTGAAGATGAGTATTGCGAGTGGGAGAGCACAAAGGAACAGGGCGGAGGATATGGGTGTGCTGTGGACAAGGGTCAGAAGAGAGAACATACATGAAACAAGGAGACGAAAGAAGCTGTTGACGAGGGGCAAGAGCTGGTTGCCCAGCATCGTGGACGGGGGCGTGTTCTGCGCTAACCTGAGTAACCCTCCTGCCAATTCCCCATTTGCCATCTTATTTTTCTCTCTCTCCTTCCTCAGCCAATACACACCGGCAACGCATCTGGCGACCGAGTTACCGCCGCGCCCATCCGCGCTTGCCCACCGCTTTCTTGCCCGCCTGCCACTACAGTATACATGAACGCCCAGCGTGGCGACGACCTGGAAGATGACTTCATCCCGGATGAGCTCATTGCTTGGTCTGGCGAGGAAGACACGACTTTCGACCTCCCCCAAGGGGCGGGTGACGGCATCGACGGCTTCCTTAGTGCAGACGACGAGGCAGAGCAGGATGAACCTGCTCCGAAGGGAAAGGCGACCCAGGCAAAACGGAAACGTAGAGAAAAGGAGAAGGAAAGGCAGGCAAAGGTCACTTGCATCGTCTCGGAATCGACTTCGTTGTGACAGGCGACACATCACGCAGAGACGGAAACTTGAAGGAACAGTACAAGTTCTCGAACCACCCTCGATAGCTGTTCAACCAGCCCACAAGCTTGCCGACTATGTGGCCGCCATGCAGGCCAAAGCATTCCCCGAGTTGACTGGACTCGAGCTCGGTGATAGGTGCATCCCGGGTGAGCATGTCCGACACGTCTGGCTTCTTGTGGTCTTGATTGAACTTCAGATAGAAACAGCAATCATCGACACGATGCAATGGACGGAATCGAGGTCATTAGACCGTCTGATTGATTTTATCATGCAGCGTATGTCCCCTCTGTCTTTCGCCCCTCGGTCGCATAAGCGCTATATTCCACCAGATCTTCCCCTGCTGCGTAAGCGGCTCTCACAGAGGTCCAAGTCACCAGGTGCACCAACTTTGCTCTACATCGCTGGTGCAGCCCTCCGGGTAGCCGACGTAACCAGAGTTCTCAAGGATAAGAGATTGCGTGGTGACAAGGGCGGAGATGTGGCTAAACTTTTCGCGAAACATTTTAAACTGGAAGAGCATGTTGCATATCTTAAACGGTCAAAAATCGGCTCCGCTGCAGGGACGCCATACAGAATCGGGAGACTTCTCTGTGAAACAGGTGGGTGCAAAAGACTGCGAACCCCTGCTCCATTTAAGAATTCCCAGACGCAATGTCTGTGTCCCAACTCACACATATCATTCTTGATATATCCTTCCGGGATGCGAAGAATCGCAACCTGCTCGATATCCCCGAAACTCGGGATGAGATCTTCAAATCGGTTTTTGGGGCCCCAAAGATCCTCGAGAGGATCAGACAGGGAAAAATGCATGTGGTGTTGTTTTAGTGTTTATCCACTACCAGCTATGGCCAAGCGATCCTATAGACACGAGGAGTGTAGAGACTCGTGAGCTCAAAACTAAAAGCCTTTCGGGTTGACCCTTAATGTTAACTTTGGAAGCCAACTGTGAGGAGAGTATTTCACCCGTGTGGAAGGCGGACGTACCCTTGTCCATTTTGGTACCTTGTGGATACCCTTCCGATACCCGCGGGAGGTCGAGCTAAAGACGGTGTACTTGTCTTTTGGGGCCATTTCATGTTCCCTAGGCAAGAGCACAGCACGGTCCTGGGCCGGAATAAGGATATCATGGCCACAGAACCAGGTCGATGTCGTGCCATACTCACCAAGGCCTTGCACTGGACGCCACTCGCACGGACTGCCTCAATGACTGCGTCTACCTTCTTGAGGCGGGCCCGCGCGTTGGCCTTACGCGTCACGGACAACTTCCAGGGTGTTTTCCTGACCCCACTCAGTTTTTCAACAGCTCAAGAGATACGAGACTGACCATAAGAGACCGCCGAATGCGACAGACGTCGGACAGAACGCGCCAAACATGTTGGGATGGGGGGAACAAGAGGATTGTGCCGAAGCATGCCGGTCATTTTTCAATCTCCGACATGTAGCTCTTCCGCTGTGCACTCCTCGTCATGTTTGACGACCACGACGACTGCGACAATCCGACACAATGGCAGTCGAAACACAAACAATACCCGCGTTGAACGGACACGCCTTCAATGGCGACACTGACCTGGTCAAGGTGCCTTCCGTCAGATTTACCAGCGGTCTCATTCTCCCTCCACCTGAAATCAAATGCGAGTGATCTTCAGTCTTGAACGAAGTCGATGTACTGATGCATGTCTTCAGCTGTCATTGACAGGACCGCTCTCTTTGTCGCGCGTTCAGCCAACCCACCGCAGTTCGAGGACAAGATTCGCGAGAATCAGCGTCAGGATCCCAAGTTCTCGTTCCTCAACCCTGCGGACCCTTATCATGCTTACTATAGGCATCGTATGGACCGAATATCTGCTGGAGAGGAAGTGGAGGAAGCGTCCTTGGACAAGGGAAAGCCTGGGGAGGGCGAGAAAACGCCTGTGGTTCAGGAAGATCTTGGCGTTGAACCACCTCAACCCCAATTCGTTATGGATATGCCAAGTATCAGTCCCATTGATCTGTAAGCGACATGTCATTGATCATCCCTTATTATGCCTCATTTTTTTGCAGGGACATCATGAAACTGACTGCCCTTTTCACTGCTCGCCGAGGGCGCACCTTCCTGGCCACCCTCTCCCAAAGAGAAGGGCGCAATTATCAGTTCGATTTTTTGCGACCCAGTCACTCGCTCTTTGGCTACTTCAATCGTCTGGTCGAACAATATCTAAAAGTCTTGTACCCGAGCAAGGAGTCGTTGTCGTATATTCATGATCGCGTGCAGAACGGATCACAGTGGAAAGCCCTTGAAAAGTCGAGGAAATATGCAAGGTGGGAGCGATCGAAGAGGGAGAAGGATAAGAAACGCCAAGACGATCAGGAAGCAGAGAAATGCATGTTTCAATTGGTCCGACTCTGTTCGTTCGAAACACTGACTTTCGTTACCTATAGTGGCATTCGCTGAAATTGACTGGCACGACTATGCTATCGTCCAAACTATCGAATTTACTGTTGCTGATGCAAACTCGGAACTACCGCCACCGATGAGCGTGCAGGAGGTAGAAAATATGACACTGGCGCAGAAGCGTATGGCTGCAATGATCATGGAAACTACTGCCGACGATATCGAAGCCCATCGCGCGAGACAGGCAGCAGCAGAGGCAGAAGCTGCTGCCGCTGTTGGTGGTGCGGGTACCCCTACAGCAGAGGGCGAGGATACCGTAGCGATGGAACAAAGTGAGGATGAGGACGATGAGGCACAACAGCAGAAGCAACGTGAAGAAGAAGAAAGGATGCGAGAGTTGGAGCGCGCAAGGGTTATTCAAGCCAACACCAACGCTGCAGGTCCAATGAAGATCAAGTCTGATTATGTGCCCAAGCGTGAGTGTCCTTGCTTTCGTCACCAATGGCAACTGATGTCTTCTGATGGGTCATGTTAGTCGGTGCCAAAAAGACATCTGCGCTTACGACTTGTGCTATCTGTGGTCAACAAATTCCTGTGGACGAGCTCGATGAGCATATGCGCATTGAACTACTAGATCCCAAGTGGAAGTCTCAACGAGATGCCTTGGAAGCCCGCAAGGTCCAAGCCTCAGAACTTTTGCGTGGCGCCGATGTTGTTTCGTCACTTAAGGATCTTGCTCGTACACGTGTCGACATCTTTGGTGCTGAGGCAGATGAAGAGCGTCGAAAGAAGGAGGAGGAAGAGGAACGAGAACGTCGGAAGGAGAGAGAAAAGGTTGTTTGGGATGGACACACAGCAACCAAAGTCAGCACGATGGACAAGTATTCCCTTAATGTCAATTTCGACGAACAAATCGCCGCTATTCACCGCGCCAAGGGTCTTGGACCGCAAGACGCCAATGCAATCGGGCCTGGCATTGGGCCTGCTGCTGCTCCACCTCCGCCGATGACAACGCTCCCACCAGCCCCCGCGTCACTACCAGCTCCACCTATTCAAGCGCCAGGGTCTGTGTCTCATCCGGCATATTCCGCTGCAACTATATCATCAGGACCCCAGCCTGCTTCCGTGTACTCCAACCAACCACCGCCGGTTATGTTGCCACCTCTTCACTATCAGGGTCCGGATGCGGTGCAACCCTTTGGATTCCAACCGCCGCCTCCCGGTATGCACCCTGCTCGTGTGACTGGTATGACCGGCTCGCAAATTGGTATGGTGCGGAGCGCGGATGAAGTGGACGGCCTCGAAGAACAGCCCCAAATCAAGAGGCAAAAGATTGCGAAGCTCCCAGGTGGTGCATTGTATCCCGAGGCAGATTGGATCAGCATGCACCCTTATACGATCTCCCTCAGCATACAACTTCCTAGTGAGCCTTTGAAACCAGAGTGGAAGCTCGATGGGAAGATGGTGACCATTTCTGACTTACCCCTCACGTTGCTTGTCTCGACGCTTCGCGAGCGATTTATTCAGACGACAGGGAGCACGTTGCCTGCATCGAAGATGCGTATATCCTACATGGGTAAAATGCTCACGAATTCCAGCACGATCGCGAGTTACAACTTGGAAGACGAGGACGTCGTGGTGCTTAGTGTCAGTGCCGGAAGGAAGAAGTGATTCAGTAAATGCATTTGTTCTACCCTTGGTCCCGTGTGTCGTCTAATGTAATAAGACCATGACAATGCATCGTGCCTATATACTATGTGTGGAACGTCCTCGAGCTGATAATGTTAGTAAATACAATATGCGAGCGTGGCTGATAAACTGATGGCTCGTGACACAGATCAAAACCCCCAAAATATACCGAAGATGAGTGTCGACGTTCAACGACTAGTCCCCCCCTAAAAGACGACGTATGTCCCAATGCGCCAGTTGAAACCCAAAATGAAAAGAAAGGGAAAAAAAAAGAGGAGATGAGATGCCTCATAATGTGCGATGCAATGCGTCCCTCGTGCCCAATACACGTTTCTTCGCACTTTTTGCAACGTAAGAGCGTGAGGCGAAGCGTGTTCAGCTGTGGGGTGATTGACCAAATCTTGGGCCACCCTGCGCACGTCCGGCGGCTGTGGACGCCTCAGGGCTGGTCGAACATGGTCGCAGCACTGGCGAAGGAGGGAGGAGCAAGCGGCCAAACGAGCTGTCAGAGGAAGTGGGGGAGGGTGTCGAGTCGGTGGACAGCTCTGATTTTGTGTCGCCATCAGACGTGGGGGATGATCTGTCAAGGGGGATCATGTCCCGGAGCCACTCGTCGTCCTCCTGGGAGGGCCATCGGCGCACGAGAGGTTTTCGCCTAAAGACGCTGTAGGGCGAAGAGAGGTAGGGCGAATTAACGAGCGTGGGCGGGATAGGAGTGGCATCGAGGTGCTGGGGGAGTAGAGACGAGTGCTTTCTGCCTGCCCGGTTGAAAGAAACGGAGTTGTGCACGACAGAGGAAGACATGGATGCAGGGAGTAGACGGTAGGTGTAAAGGAGGAGGACACGGCTTGCTGAGGACTCATCCAAGGACGATGCCCAGCTATAAATCCAAGAGCGAGTTCGGTTTGACAAATCTCTGAATCAACGGGCTGACATAACGAGATTACAGCTCACGCTGATTTGGGGGACGGTTCGATCGCGGATGGTATTCAATTTACAGCCACGCACTCGGTCTAGAAGCTTTCCGAGAGCTGCGTAAAATCTAGTCTCCAGATGTTAAAAGTACACGATCCTATAGCCAACCAACATCCACGGAATCATAGATCATCGCTCTACAGAACTGGGCATGCGACTCACAGAACCCGCCTACATAACAACGCTACGACCAGCACCAGCAACACACAGATCGCAGTGTCCAACAATAACGGCGGCCGGTAAAAGCGATGATGCATCACCGGAGGTGATCCGCGGATAGCCACTGTGCGACCCGCAATCGAGCTCTCTTGCTCCTCAGTGATCGACGGAACAAAACCAGCGGCGGGGGTCGAGGGGACGACTAGATCGGGATCAGATATCGTCGTCTCCGGCCCAGAAAAACGTTCCGGGGCGACTGGTAGTCGGGTGGGTGATGGTTCAGGAATAGGAGACTCAAATTGATCTTGCCCGCGTGAAAGTCCTCGGAGCCCTGCGGGCCCATCCAGGGTCGAGGCTGCATCCTGTGGCGGGTCTGGCAGACATTCCAAGTTAGTCTGTTGGCACTTGGGACAAACCCAATCCCGCGATCTGAAATGCACAAGTTGTCAAGGCGACTCGAGCACCATTGTTGACATGAACACTTGCGTGAGTGCTAGTCGTTTGCGCTCCGAGACTGGGTACTCGACCGAGCCAACACCATTCGCTGCCGAGCCCTTGAGAGGGAAGAACCCCTGCAGACCAAGGATAGCTACGAGCACGAATCAGACATCGTTCAATTAAAACCGAGCGGGTACGCGCCCGTTCGCACGCCCCAGGCAGGCTGCCACTCCTCCTCGTGATCTGTCGGATGGATTAGCCTAGACCTTGTGTGAAATAGTGGAGACGACGAACAACTTGTGAAGCTGATACAAATCTGTCAAACGGCAATCAAATATATAAATTGAGTGTGTCTGCTGGTGGAAATGAATACCTTGGTGTTGAGTTCGAAACGGCCGTTGGGGGTAAGCATCATGAGCGAGGGTGGTCGAAACGGGTATTCTGCTGGTAGCAATACGCGGAAATGATACAGACCGCCCTCGAACTCTGTCCCAGACGGCCCTCTGATGGTGCAATGCCATTCCTAGTGGGAAAATTAAGAGGGCAAGGGGTGACGGCTACTGGCAACGTACAAAGATGTCGTCCTATTCGGAATGCTGAGTAGATGGACGGAAAGGTGTCCGATGAAGAATACCTCGAGAGGGGCAGCGTGATAATCTGTGCAAGAGTCGTTTGCGAGCTCTCTTGCTTCTTGCATTATCCGTTTCACGGCTGCAGACCAGACATGAGTAATGCGGTGGTCCGATGTGAATCCGGAGGGGCACACCAGCATTGTTCTTGTTCAGGGACGCCATGGACGGCATGGATGAGACAAATGAACGGGATGAGCGGGCTATTCGTGTCCTACAGGTCTGGTCGCTCTCTGCCCTCGGCGAGCCAAAGAGAGCGCCAGTCAGCCAGCCATTCATACGTGGCCGTCCTCGGGAACTGCCGAACCAAGACTCGCGGGACTTGGACCTCGCACGACAGAAATTCTCCGTTTTTTGCGACATTTTGCACAACGTCTCAGCGATGGTCCACATCGACCACGTCAAGGTCAGGCCGTCTAAATGTGCGTTTACACCGTGCCCAGCGACGACGACCCCATTGACCCTTTTGTTATTAGTGTATCGCCCTTCCCCGTGCAAGGCCGAGTTGGTCGCCATACTCGGTTGCTGGGCTGCCACCGGCGACGTTCTCTCCGCGGACCCCGCCAGATGCAAGGAGGTGGCAGACGCGCTGTTCAATTGCATGCGCACGACGGTGGGTGGCCCGTCCAGCTCCGCATCCCCCCCATACCCCACTCATGACGCTCCAGCCCGTCTCTCCAAAACCGCAACGGCCGTCCATCAACTACCATCTCAGCAAACTTCAGCGGAAAGTCAAGTAGATCCTATCTTACTCGTTTAGATATCACACGTATTGATATCCTTTGCGAATGCCATGCGATGTAATGTAAGCTTATAACAGGGAACGGCGCCTTCAAGCATGCATTCCCCGATGACTCGCCATGCGATTGGACATGCCCCTTGTGCGGCGCCGCACTCCTCGACGTGGAGTTGCCTGTGCACAGCTTTCTTTCTCAGGACCATGCTGTACGTCGCATGGCGCCACGGGTGCATCCTGCAGGGTTGCTGTGCATCTTCCCGAGAACAGTGCCTGAATGGAACCACACCCACTCTGCATGTGCACTCCACGTAGCGGCGCTGGCCTCCAAGTACAAAACCCTGCTTGTTCCCCTGCCGTGCTGTGCTGTGTTCATATCCCTTCCTTGTCTCATGTCAGATCACTCTAGCGTCGCCATCTTCTGGGACTACGGTCAGTTCCCACCATTGCCAATTCAATACCCGCGGCTCATCAGCTTGCCTGCCAGAGAACTGCAGTCCACCCTCCAATCTATGTGGTCTAGGCTACGATATCGTGAACAATATTGCTCGCATAGCCCGCTTATTCGGCTCCATCACAACGTTCAGAGCTTATCTCGATATTTCTGCACAGTCGCCCAAGTCCGTGGCCCTCCGTTCTGAGCTCCAATCGTCAGGTGTATCCATAATAGACTGTCCCCACAATGGGAAAAAGGACGTCGTAGACAAGATGGTTTTAGGTGTGTATACAACGTGTTATCCTTCTTCTCGTCGTTGAACGGGGGTCTCGCTTCAAGTCGATATGCTTGCGTTTGCCGTCGATCATCTTGCCCCCGCCACAGTCTTCCTCATTACCGGTGATCGCGATTACGCCTATGCCTTGTCTGTCTTGAAACTTCGCAAATACCAAGTCGTCTTGGTCGTCCCCTCATCTCCTCACATACCACCCTGCCTTGAGAGTCAAGCCTCGCTTGTCATCGATTGGGGTGCAGCTGCACTAAGGACTCGTACAGAAGCAGTGAATTCTACACAGGTTGTCAGACAGCCTTATCCTGACCTTGATGTCAATCTCGTAACCAAGATATCGAGAGAGCTGCAGGAACTTTCGCTCGATGACCCAAATCCTACTTTAGTTCCCTGCTCCACTTCCCCCCCGAGTACCTCGGGGCTGCGACGCATGAGCGTTCGCGACCTTCTTGAGCCGTCCAAGCACCTCAAGAACACAGGAAGCTTCGATTCCACTCAGGAATTTATTCATAGCCTGACATCGCCGAGGAAAACTACGAGTACAGCGAGTGACTCGACTCCTGGGGGATTGTCCATCCCGAAAACGCCTTCGCACTCTCGGCGTGCGTCCGTTTCTACGGCATCCACGCGGGCACGCAGTGTGACTCTCGTTGCGCAGTCTCCTGTAGTAGTAGAGCAGGACATTCCGGCGAAGAACCTACCATTAAGCACGAATCGATCGAACGTTTCGGATGTTATAAATGTCATCGGCCCCGCAAAGCGCAGTCTGTCTATTTTACCATCACTCGACGTGCCCGAATCTCCCTTACAGGATAATCATCCACCCTCATCAATCATCGTTCGTTTACCCCTTGGACCTGTTCAATCGGCAGGTGACATGGCAGTCATGGGAGAGTCAGCTATTCGCTCTTCCCACAAGCTAAACTGTCTGGCATCGCCCTTCGTATCGACCAAGGCACCGACCGGGTTAGAATCAGTTCCGAGTCACTGCAGTCAGCAGTCCCACACAACAGTCCGGCTTTCGTCTCCGACCATGGCGCCAACGAAGCCACACACTGAGACTGCCGCCGCTCTGTGCGAGACACCACAATTAAGAAGTATCCAAGTCCCAGAGCAAATCAATCATCTGATAGGTGTGCGCAATGAAGATAATGATAGGACCCCCGAACGGTCCGGGTCTATACCACGTCGAGCACACGCTCAGGAATGTGCTTATAATACACCAGGGTCAAAGTACCATTCCGATGTTGCATCGCACACGATTTATTCTCCACCAAGCGGTAACGTGGGACTGGACCTTGCCGATCCCCACTCGAATGGGCGTGTTCCCCTCCCCGTTCCAATTTTCTCAGGGGTTGACGACAATGTCAAATCAGCGCCGTTCGCCGTCCTTCCGCGTGCATCAAATGCCCCAGGCAATCCTGTGCTAGGGCCCGAGTCAATGTTCGCCTCTGCTGCCTTTCCCTCAACGCCGTTTACTACTACGGATTCATATGAAATTGATGGAAGCGAACGGGAGCAAACATGGACAAGGTTCAGACCACTCATTCATCTCCTACTTGCATGCCTGGAGGGAGGTATTGCCCGTCCTTCGCGTTCGAAAATTGCAGTGGACCTCGTACAGTCTGACAAACAAGTCTACAAACGCGCCGGGGCATTGAGGTTCCGAGATTACAGTGCCATGGCTGAGCAGGCTGGCATAATCGAGCTTGGTGGTGAAATGGGCGATGCATGGATTGCACTGCACCCAAATTGGACTGCTAGGGTGGATAACATGATGGCAACTCATATCCCCTCTAATGGTGCCTCTCCTCCCAGGTTTGACCCACCGAAAGTGATTTAATTTCCATCATTGACAGACTCCAAAACCCCGCCCATCGAGAGGGCCGCGACTCTTCAGATATTGACGTCTACTTCACCAGTATGCAGATCACTCGAAAGGAGCAATACGCTTTTTGAGTTGCCAACTAATCAACAGAACAGCGCTTCTTGGGCTCCTGTACCCGCCCAATTCCAACCTTTGATAGATGTCCTTACCCAGATGCATATCGAGGGTTCTTGCCAGGCCCTCAGATCCCTAGTAGGACAGGCGTTGGACCAAGATGTATATGCTCAAGCAGGTGTGTCAGGATTCAAGGAGTATATCAGTCAAGCTTCAGAGGCGCGGCTTGTTCAGTGTGGTGGTTTTGGGGGTTATGCATGGATAGGTCTTCATCCAGAATTACGAGTGTAGGACCCTATTCCAACAACTTCACGTACGAGTGTTCTACATGCTTTAGCTGTAAGTATGAATGTGTAAAATCATTATTTCGCTTCGGGGCTCCAATGGGAGCTTGCGGGACCACGTTGAACTAGGCAAGGTAAATGACCTAAACCACCCACAGGAACTCGCGTACAAGTGTCAGTGCCGTCCATATCATAGTGAAATCAGTCGTGACCGCAAGTAACAGCCAACCTAGGACGCAACAGGGTTCGCCATCACGGATGTTGACGTATGCGATCGTACTATGCAAAGAGAACGTCAGATCTAAGTTGGGGGGGTGTATGAGAAGTCAGATGGTTCTTCCTTCCATATCGAAGTTTATGGTGTGTACCCCATGCTTTGAAGTGCCATATAGTCCACTGTAGTCTACCTTACGAGGTATCAGCAATCAAATGGTTCGGTTCTAGTGTAGTATAAACCCGCTCCACGTCGTCGTTCTCTTCTAGAGCTTCTATCAAATTTTCTAAACGGATCATATCCTCGGCATCTTGTCCAGTCCCCTTCGGTTCTAGCGGTGCCCAGTTGACCTCGCTGGAGAGGACCTTACAAAGCGAAGACATGGATGCAAAATCGGTTATTACTTTCATGACCTTGCTAAGGTCTTCTGGAGGGCAAACAAGCTGGGCCAACGTGTGATCGATGAAAACACCGAGCGTAAAGGTCGATGACTTCTCACCTCCACCCCATGTTGACCAGACTCCTCGTTCCATTCTGCGAAGTCGATCGAACAAACATTCATGGCCTGCTCCAAAAGCGCCTCCATGTCGTCGTCAATACGCACTTTCACGTAGCCTCGTTGCTGGAACATGAATTTAACAGGAGCCGGACGTGCCCTTGGATCGAGGATGAGGAGATCCACCCACTTCTGGAGGTGCTCGATGCGCACCTATACGAGGATAGAAGATCCTTGACGTGCTTCACCGTGCGATTGACGTTATCCGATCGACACTCACTACGTGACTACAGAGTTGGCTTGGGAGAAATTACGACCATAAGGGTAATACGTACATTATCATGCCGATTGTCCCGTTGTATATGGCTTCGAACAGCATCGCTTGTCCATGGCCCTTGGCCCGTTCGGCCTGTTAGTCAGGATTGTCAGAGTGCTGCTGGGGTCGTGTTCAGCCTACGTTCATTACCCTCTGAAGTGTGTTCTCGATGTTCTCTTTGGGAACGCCAGCGTCCTTCGCTCTCCGGATAGCCACTGCCAAGAGACTGTTCTCCTCTGGGCTCGTAGAGCCACCCGCTATGACAATCTTTTTAGTTTCTGCCGAGTAGTTTTGCTACTAACTAAGTGGACCAACCGAACCTTTCGCTGCAGACACGATCTCCTACCGACGCGCAAGGATGAACCCTCCGGCAACGAAAGGCATATGATCAACGCTTACACGAGCCACCCTGCCGTAGACTTGGGATTTTTTGACGTCCTCTACTCCCTTGCGATGCTTAATTTTCGACCACTGGACTCGAGTGCTGTCAGCTTCGGAGGCTCGGAGCAGACGAATGATCAGTACTTTATTGTGGCCCGCGAGACATGCTGGGGTCACCGAAAACGACCGCAACGACGAGACATGTCCAAACCGGAGAACTCCCCTCGGGAACATTTGAGAGTGGTGTCCGAAAACGAGTTCCAAAAGCTCAAGCTACTCCAAATCACGTGACATTTTACAAAGGAACAGAGTTCGTGTCTGTGGTTTTTTCGAGAACGCAAATAGTTGCCGGTGTTCTACCCCTTGCAACATCTGTCCCATTCATAGTTCAAGAATTGACATGACCGGCCATGTTTTATATGACTAACTCATAATTTCTGATGACCAATACACCAGTCTATTATTTCAATTGACCAATGAAGTATTACTTAGATAGATGGGCGGGTGGAACTGACCAGCAGCCCAGGAACTTAAGAGCAAGTACAGCAACCATATCATATTGAAAAGAACCATGGATTTTTAGTGCCTATATTTCTTAATCTGGCAGCAGACATAGAATATTTGATTGAAGGCCAGGATACTATAACTATGATAACTTAAAGAGGTCTTTTAATACTGGGTTATTTTGCAAAGACTTCATATTTATAAGAAAACCAAATAAAATTAGATTATTGTAATGGTTTTGTTGCTAATATAGTGATATGTTCTTATATAAGTTATTGATCATATAACATATAAGAAGTCTCCAATGGTGCAAACAAATCAAAATACCACTTTTTTTTTCACTACTACCATTATAAAATTCCATTCTATTGAACAAATTACTTATATTACTTTTCTTTTGAAACTTGAACAATTTACTTGCCATATTTCTAGTGCTATTGGCCTCAATCACTCTATAGTGAGCAACAAAACTGTTACAATGTTTAATCTTTATTCAATGTATAAAGTGTACTGCAATTTCACATGGAAAGTTTCCTTAGCTTTAATAAAAGATCAAATATTATAGTTACTCTTGGCTACAATTTATCTTTTTAAGTTATGTGATTAAATTCACAGGCTCATGAGATATACTCCAATTAATCAAGAGTACTCATTACAATGGTTTTATTGCTAATATAAAAATATGTGAAATTAACATATCTTGAGGTGTTCTTATATAATATATTTGTTATAATGCTATCATATCCCATGCCAACAGATCAACTCTGCTATGTCTCCAGTATAACTCCAGTTGCTTTCACACTTTAAGCTGTGTATTTTCTGGTTTCCTTTACCTCATGTCCTTTCCTACCTAATGTTGGTTACAACTTTACCTACACTAACTCCATACCATTCTGATACAACTCTGTAGTTCCTCTGATCTCACTTTCTGTTCCTGTCTTTTTCTGCCATGCCTCTTCCTGTTATTATTTAGTTTTCAGTTTGACATTATTTGACATTGTCTTCTCTGATATCTTCATTTGTATCCAGGATATACTGGCACCTGCTTTACTTATAAGACAACTCCCTTCACATCTTCATTTCTTTCTTAGATAATCTGCTTCTCCAAGGTATAAGTATGGTAGCTCTGTATCTTATACCTTAGTTTGAATATTAACCATAATGTGACATTATGATTCTCTTTGATTTCCTCCTGCTTCATGACTTGATGTTGTACCCTACACTAAGTCTCATGACTTACTTCATGACTTAATGTCATATCTTTCATTGGGAAAAGCCCTATGATCTATCCTGGACCTCTGACAGTTTCCAACCCCTCCATAAATTGGGGCATCCAGTACTAGCATAAGGGTGCACCATATAGGGTGAAGCCAAGCCCTGTCCACTCTGGAGTTATCTGAAGTACTCCTGAAGTACATTGCAGTTTTATAATAAATGCACTTTTTTGCACTTTTTATTTTTCACTTATTCTTCACATACTTTAAATTCTTCACATTTTTACATTTTCATTCTTTACCTCTTCACTATTTCATATCTTTATACTTTTACATCTTCACAGACTCACAGTCTAGACTGATCTAGGCTATAATATTATACCTTGTGTTTTTCTCATGTATTTCTAGGTCTCTGCTTTTCTTTTGCCATTGATTGGCTTACTGTACAAGTACTTTAGGGTAGTCAGATCTATATGGTCTGTGTGCTATCTGTAGTCATATATAAGAAGACATATTCAAGCCTGGATTTTTCCAGTCTTGCATACTTGAGCCTTTAAGCTTTCACAAGTTCTCTTGACTTTTCTTTTATCTTGCCTAGTTCTGGTGCCTCTAAGTTTAAAGGCATTATCCATTAGCAGAAGAAGCAAAGTGCACACAAAGGTGCTATTTAGTAGTTTAACATGAAAAATGTGTTTTAATATTGATCAGGTAATATACTAAGCAACAAAATCATCCCAATGTTTGGAATATTTTGATTATTGGACTAATAGTATCTGCAGCTTTGAATTTCTTCTATATTGGTCAATATTTATACATTTGTTTAAACTACTTATTGAAACAGTTTTGTTGCTAATATATTGAAATATCAAGATCAAGTGCTATAACATGCTATTACATAAGCATTGAGTCACATGATTTACAAGAAGTTCAACATAATGTAAACAAATCAAAATACCATCACTTTTTTCACATTCATTACCATAAAGTCTCTCTTTATTGATTAAACCAATTAAATAATTGCTTTCTTGAAATCAGACCATTCTACTTGTGAAATCCAAGCTTCTACTGGTTTTGGACACTCCACTATTTACAGAATATGTGATAAACATTGTCCTAACTTGCCCAAGAACTTTGATGACCATTCCTTCTTTATTACTTTCACTAATATATGACATGCTATTTATCTTATTGATACTAGCAAAGCTGAAAATGCTGTCCAGGTTATCAAAACTCTTTAGGAAATCAAGAATTACTCCATCTCCCCTCAGACTATCTGATGTTATCTTAGAAAAGCTGGCATAAAGGCTATGGTAAAGAAAAAATGCACTCTTTTCTCCAAGCAATACAAGATATAGTGGCTTAAAAAACTATTCCAATATTTGCATGTTTTGCACTAAATGCAATGGCTATCAATAACTACTAATTATCATGCTAGGCTATGAGTGTGTTATGGTATACAATGTCAATGTTGCAGCGATATGTTCTAACCCTAATCAAGGGCTTACTGATGTCGGTTTTGGTGAGATGAAAGCAGAAGGTAATGATATAGTAGGAGCCCTAGTGAGGCCACTTGATCAGAGGATACAAATGCTCAAGACTGGGGCTTGAGAAGTGCTAAGGCTACAGTATTTATATGGTACAGAACAGCACATGGACCAAGACCCTGATGGGAAAATTCCCATAGACCCTGAGGCACCATCAAATGGAAGAGAAGCATTCGTGAGAATAGCCAATTGGCTGAAAGGAATGATGCTTCTAAAATGGAAGAAAGACAGAAATGAAAATAAGGCTGAAGACATGAGGCTAACCCTATGCCCTGGGTCTAGACCAGTCATGTGACCTGTCACATGCCTAGATAAGATAAAAGATTAGATAACCACATGGAAAGATAAGATAAGATCATGTGATCAAAAATTGAAAAAGCAAACTATAACAGAGTGTATGAAATGCTATACTTGCTCTTGGCTTTCTATTGGTCCAATGATCAAAGCATTTGGTTATGTTTTGGTAACATGGCAACCATATCAAAATAACAACTCAATGGGATAGTTTTTTGACTTTAAATAGAATATGGTATTTAGTACCTGGTATAACCTCCCTTGGCCTTGATAACTGCTTGAATCCTTCTAGGCATGCTTTCTATCCATTTTTGACACTCCTTCACAGAAATTCTTTCCCACTCTACCACCACCCTATCCCATAATTGATGAACTCCTGTAGATGCCCTCTCATAATCTGAAAGGCATCTTTTCAAATAATCTCAAGTATATTCAATAGGATTAAGGTCTGAAGATTGAGCAGGCCAATCCAGAAGCTTGATATCTTGCTCCTTAAACCAGATTTGAGCTCTTCTAGAGATATGCTTGAAATCATTATCTTGCTAAAAGATGATTTTATTTGAAGGAATTCCAGAATTCTCCATGCTCTACAACAATTCTTTCTTCAAAATTGCCACATACTGTTCAGCATCCATCCTTCCCTCAACCTCACTCAAAACTCCCACACCATTCCATTCAATATAGCCCCATACCATAAGTGATCCTCCTCCAAACTTGACTGTACCTTTAATCTTCTTAGAACTTATCTTCTCTTCTTTCTTTTTCCACACATATTCTAGTTCATCTGATCCAATCCTATTGATTTTAGTCTCATATGACCAAATCACCCTCTTCCAGTCCTCCACAGTTCAATGCTGGTACTTCAGAGCAAAGGTCAACCTGCTTTTTCTATGGATAGCAGAAAGAAAAGGTTTTTTCTTCTTTATCACAGCTTTTAGAGAAGCTTCCTTGAGGGTATTCCCAACTATTTGTGGGCAGACAGGAGTGCTGACAATAGAATTGATGAAATGAGTGGCCTGAGCTGCATTACTGGCCTTTCCAGTAAGAATTTGTTAAATAATAGCATGCTTGTTAATAGGAGAAAGTTTTGAAGGATAACTACCATGATGATTTTTCTTCTCTGGTTAGACTTCCTGAAGGACCCTAGCCACAGTAGACTTCCCTAGACCAGTTTGAAATGCAATTTTTCTACAGGAAAGATCAAGAAAGGCAAGAGAGATGATATTATCTCTTTAAGCAGCAAAAAATGTTTTATGATGGAGATAAGGGAATTTATTTGTGATGGTAGGGTTTATATATGCTGCAGGCTAATTAGTGACATAAGAGTGACATAATATATTACTTACCTAAGATATATAATCATCTTACAGCACTTCAGGGTCCAATATATGTAATGGAAATCCAAAGTCAAAAAACTGTCCCATTGAGTTGTCATTTTGATATGGTTGCCATGTTACCAAAACATAACCAAATGCTTTGATCATTGGACCAATAGAAAGCCAAGAGCAAGTACAGCATTTCATACACTCATAGCCTAGTGTTATAGTCCAATTTTTCAAACTTTAATCATGTGACTTTATCTTATCTTCTCCACGTGGTTATCTAATCTTTTATCTTATCAGGGCACGTGACGGGTCACATGATTGGTCTAGATCCAGGGCATAGGGTTAGCCTCATGTCTTCCAGCCCTCTTTTATTTCCGTTGTTCTTCCATTTCAGAAGCACCGCTCCTTTTCAGCCATTGGCTATTCTCACGGTAGCTTCTCTTCTTTTTGATCGCCGTCCAGGGTCCATGGGAATATTCCCATCAGGGTCTTGGTCCGTGCGCCTGTAGCTAAGGTATATAAACTGTAGCATAGCGTCTCAAGACTCCCCAGTCTTGAGCACTTGTATCTTCTAGTACAGTGTTCACTCGTACTCCTTGACTCTATACCATCTTATTCTCATTCAACCGTAACCGTCACCGAAGCCCTAGATTGGAGTTAACCGCTCATCGTTACAAGTAACCGATAACCACTCGCAACACTTGCTCAAGACTACCAATACCAGTCTTAGGGCTTTCCACAGTACGCTCATGCGCAAAGAGTTCCCCTGGGGACACGAGGAAGAATTAACCGGATTTATCATCGAAGCATTGTTAGGTTTTGAAGACGACGATTTTGGTAGACAATCGTTCCAAAGGAGATTCGATCAGTTTGACAAACAAACAAGGAGAGATTTCACGGCAGAAAAGGGTAGAGATCGGAAGATAGCAGTTTCAGAACGTTTAAGATCACTCCGTCCCTCTTCCACCCTTAAAACAGTTAACCGATGCCCCCAGACACTAGCCCAACATGTCAGCCCCATTCAACCAACTGCAGTATCAAGGACCCAACAGCTCGTCGACATCTCCAGAGAACCAAGACATCGAGCTAGGGTCAATTCTCTTAGAGCAACCAACTCTCCCACAGCAGTCACCAGGACCATCTCATCACCTCCCGCTCTTCCAGCCCTTGACCCTTACAACGACCTTTGGGAGTGGAGCTATGGACAGTGGAGATATGATAAAAGAACTGGCTGCAGAACTTTCGAAGATGGGAGCTTCGAGGAAGATTAGAGACCCTGGGACATGGAACGGGGACAAAGCCAAATGGAGAAAGTGGTTTGCACTCCTCTCGATATGGGTAGTCGAGCAGGAGTGGAAAACAAACAGACAGCAATGCGCGGCAGTATTATCCCGTTTAGATGGCAGGGCGGAAGGATTTGCGCAGATAACTTTGGAAAAGTATATCAACGCCGAAGGAGATTATGATGGTCAAGGCTTGAGAAAAGGAGACTCAGCATGGCCAGATTTTGCAGGGATCGCTATGGAAATGCGATCATATTTTAGGATCCAGGAGATGGCACATGACGCCATGAAGAAGTTGGAGGGTCTTAGGCAAGGAAACTCGATTGACGATTACCTGCAGGCATTTGAGGTTTTAAGGAAGGATGCAGGAGTATCTTTTGAGCATGCTGCAAAGCTGCTTAGGGAACAAGTGCATTATCGCATATATCAGCAAGCGATTATGCAAGGAATCAAGGACGATTTCTTCGATCTCGTCGAACAGATGCGAACAATCGGGAGAGGCTTTGAGCGAATGGCAGTAGAGCGCTCGGCTCCCCGATTCCAAGGACGTTTTCCCCCACCTCGAGGTCCACCTTCCAATTTCACACCAACACCTCGATTTATGCAGACAGGAGTTCAGCTGGGAAGGGGAGCTCCTATGGACATTGATAGACAAGGTGCGGCGACGGTGAATACACCGGTCCGCACTTGTTTCAAATGTGGCAAGCTGGGCCATTTAGCTCGAGATTGTCGAGGACAATTTAATCCTTCAGCACCAAGGCCTTCCAATAACTTTGGAAGAAATCAACAGACGCAACGACAACAAGGGGCACAGGCGCAATTTGTGCAGCCAGTAAGGTTTGGAGAATTCTCTCCACCTGACAAGAATGGATGGCAGTCGGCCGAACCAACAGGTATTGGGCCGGTATACAATATGGCAGATACGGCGAGATTTCAAGAGATTCTGGCGGCTTCCTGGGGAAGCATGGAAGAAGCAAGGGCTTACTTCCAGGATCTTTTTGAAACAGAAAAGAAGCAAGAGGCGGCGGGAAAAGAGTAAGGGAACCTGACGAGCTAGGATCAGGCCTCCCAGTATGTAAATCACTTTATCTTCCTTTGTCTTTTAATTTGTCTATGATGAAATGGAAAAAAGTTCCATCCGTGATGGCGTCTCGATCGAGCATGGCCCCGGAGATTGGGTGCTTAATTCCGTCAGAAGATACTAACGGACAATTAATTGCTATAGGAAGCGAAGAAAAGAAAGACCTAGCAAAATTATTTAATAGAAAGCAAAGAGATGAGTTAGGGGTAAGCGTAAAAATTGACGGAGAAGTTAAAGGAAAAAACGGTTTAAAAATGGAGTCATGCGGTTTAACATTTGCAATAATTGACTCAGGAGCCTCCGTGACTTTTATAGATCAGAAGTTCATGTGGAAGCACAGACTTCACGAAAAAAGTATGCCAAGACCATTAATGGTGTATAACGTGGATGGAATGGAAGGATCAATAGGTAAGATTGCAACATATGTGATAATTTATATAGCTATAAAGGGAGCAAACAGTAAATGGCATCGTGAAAGAAGCGTTGCATATGTTTCATCTTTAGATCCTCTGAATTTATTAATTGGATATGATTGGTTTACCAGGCACAACCCAGAAATAGATTGGGTTAAGAAAACAATTAATTTTTCTAGGTGCACAGCTGACTGTGATTCGCATCTCATGTCAAGAAAAGTTACTGCAGAGGAAAAAGATCAACTCCAGAAAGAAGTTCCAAAAGAATTATGGGAATTTATTCCAGTATTCTCGCAACATGAATCGGAACGAATGCCAATGCGGAAACCATGGAATCATGCAGTTGAATTAAAGGAAGGTTTTGTGCCGAAAAAAGGTCGTATTATTCCTCTTTCAAATGAAGAGATGAAGGAAGTATGAGAATTCATTGATAAAGAAACAAAGAAAGGGTATATTAGATCATCAAAATCCCCTCAAACATCACCAGTATTCTTTATCAGCAAGAAAGATGGTGGGAAAAGAATGGTTATCGATTACTGATACCTTAACGAACACACCATCAAGAACAATTATCCCCTACCTCTCATTTCAACACTCATTGACAGGTTAAACGGCGCAGATATGTTCACCACCCTTGATTTGTGATGGGGGTACAATAACATTCGCATGAAAGAAGGAGATGAATGGAAAGGAGCATTCACTACTCCTATTGGAGCATATGAACCAATGGTAATGTACTTTGGTATGTGCAACTCACCGGGAACTTTTCAGGCAATGGTCAATGATATTTTCCATGACATGTGGCAACATGTGGTCATCTATATCGACGATATTATGATCTTTACTCAAGGAAAGAACAGAAATCAACATTTGGAAATTGTTGCTGAAGTATTAGGACATCTTCGCAATCATGATCTCTTTCTCAAGCCATCGAAATGTCACTTTGCACAAGACCAAGTGGATTATTTGGGAATGGTGGTTTCTAAAAAGGGGGTGCAAATGCAGCTCAACAAGACCAGTGCAGTTCGCAGTTGGCCCATCCCTAGAACTGTTAAACAAGTTCAAGCTTTCTTGGGGTTAGCTAACTATTATCGGCGTTTTGTTCCAAATTTTGCAGATATAGCGTGCCCTCTTAACTCGCTTACCAAGAAAGACGTCAAATTTGAATGGACGACTCCATGTATGACAGCATTCATTCATCTTAAAGACATTCTCACTTCTGAGCCTTTATTGTGCTATTCTGACTCTTCCAAGCCGGTTTGCATTGAAACAGATGCTTCAGATGTCGCCACTGGAGCAGTTTTATCTTATCAACAAGAAGATGGTCTCTGGCGACCAGCAGCATATATTTCACATTCCTTGGATACTGCTGAATTGAATTACCCCATTTATGACAAGGAATTACTCGTGGTTATTCGGGCATTACAAGACTGGCGCCATTATTTAATTGGTTGAAGTTCTTTTGAGATCTGGACAGATCACAAGAATTTGGAGTACTGGAAACGGCCACAAGATTTATCTCCCTGACAAGCGCGGTGGCAAGCTACTCTAGCTGAATTTAATTTTCAGATTTGTTATAAACCAGGTTCTACCAATGGACGTGCAGATGCTTTGTCTCGTCATCAAGATCATTTTGAAAATAAACCTGAATTAAATAAACAAGTCACTATGCTTCCTCCCCATTGGTTTTCACAACGTTTTATCTCTCTTTCTTCCTCTTTCTTTCATCGTGTACAACAAGCTTCTGGCGACCTACGACTCTCGGAACCATGGTGTTATAGTCCAGAGAGCAAGGTCTACTTGAACAGAAGAGAACAAGTATTTATTCCAGAATCATTACATATAGAAGCTCTTAATCTTTTTCATTCATCACTGCTTGGAGGTCACTTGGGACAAACTCGTACCAAGCAACTGCTATCTCGATACTATTATTGGCCTGGGCTCAAGGAAGATGTTGCAAATTTCATTTCCCACTGTTCTATATGCGCAATGTCCAAGGGCTCAGAAGCTATTATTCCTATCCAACCTCTTCCGCTTTCTTCTACTCCATGGACAGATATTTCTATTGATTTCATCACTGGTCTTCCGGATTCAAAAGGATTTAATGCTATCATGGTGGTTGTTGATCGGTTTTCAAAAGAAGTGGTTTTTATTCCTTGTCTTTCTTCTCTTTCTTCCCTTTATGTTGCAGAACTTTTCAGAGATAACATATGGTCGCGACATGGACTACCTTCCTCTATAGTCTCAGATCGAGGACCCCAATTTGTTTCAGAGTTTTCCAGGCAGCTCAATGAGATTCTTCAGATTAAGCAGAAGATCTCTACAGCATACCACCCAAGAATGGATGGTCAAATGGAACGAATAAATAGGGAACTTGAACAGTACCTTCGTAACTTTATTGCCAAGCGACAAGAATTATGGGTCGACTGGATTAAGATAGCGGAATATCATCATAATAATTCATATTCAACCTCTACCAAAACATCACCTTTCAAAATCACTAAAACTTATCATCCTTGTTTTGGTTTCGAAGCTCCGCAGTCCACTCATCCCTTGTCTCATTTCCTTCGCGATATGGCAAAGTCATTCAAGGAAGTAAAAGAAGCATTACGGGAAACTCAGGAAAGAATGAAAAGACAAAATAAAACACAGCTCCCTTCGTACATTAAAGGGCAGCAAGTTCTTCTTTCTACCAAGAATCTCACACTTCCCTATCCATCAAAAAAGCTCACTAAAAAGTGGATTGGACCTTTTACTATCCTTGAAGTTATACCACACGCTGTTCGACTCAAACTTCCCTCTACGATGCATATTCATCCCACCATTAATATCTCACGCATCAAACCCTATTTATCATCACTCCGTGGTCAGGATATTCTTACTCCTGATCCTATATTGGTCACTGAAGAAGGGCACTCCGAATACGAGGTCGACCACATTGTTAATTCTCGAATTCGTAAAGGCAAATTGGAATATCTGGTTCACTGGACTGGATATGGAGAATCTGATCGTACTTGGCAAACAAAAGATGATTTAGCCAATTCTCCGGATCTCATTACGGAATTCCACAAGCTACATCCCTCTGCTCCTCGCTGACTCTTCACCACCGACCTTTCTACTTTCCGTTCTCTTTTCAAACCATATGAAAACCACACTGAAACGAATGCTTTATTGGTGTCTCGTCTGGAATCCGAGATCTAAAAAGGGGGTAGTGTTATAGTCCGATTTTTCAAACTTTAATCATGTGACTTTATCTTATCTTCTCCACGTGGTTATCTAATCTTTTATCTTATCAGGGCACGTGACGGGTCACATGATTGGTCTAGACCCAGGGCATAGGGTTAGCCTCATGTCTTCCAGCCCTCTTTTATTTCCGTTGTTCTTCCATTTCAGAAGCACCGCTCCTTTTCAGCCATTGGCTATTCTCATGGTAGCTTCTCTTCTTTTTGATCGCCGTCTAGGGTCCATGGGAATATTCCCATCAGGGTCTTGGTCCGTGCGCCTATAGCTAAGGTATATAAACTGTAGCATAGCGTCTCAAGACTCCCCAGTCTTGAGCACTTGTATCTTCTAGTACAGTGTTCACTCGTACTCCTTGACTCTATACCATCTTATTCTCATTCAACCGT
>JBBPKN010000436.1:0-41122 GCA_038089275.1 Pulveroboletus cf. rosaemariae
TGTCTTTATGCTTAACAGGAGGGACAGGCAGGACAAGGAGATCAAGCCTAGTCATGGGGGTGAGGCTTTACAACTCCTTCAAGGATATTGCATAGCCTTGGAGATACTCCAGAGTAACCCAGAGGGTCAGAGTGAGCCCAAGGCTTGAGCAGAGTAAGGACAATAACAAGAGGGTTTTCTGGTGTTTTTGTCAATATTCATACTGAGGTACAAGATACAGAACTACAGTACTTATACCTTAGAGAGGCAGAGCTATCTAGAAGTGTATCAAAATGAGACAGGTGCAAACTCAGAAGCAAAGCAGATGTCTAGATATCTAGAAAATGAATGGAGATGTTAGGGAAACAATGTCCAATCATGTCAGACTGAAACTGAAGGATGACAGGATGAAACAGGGAGAAGCAAGGAACAGGAACAGAACAGAAATAGTAACAATGATGGTAATGGTAACTGACTGGGAACAGTAATGGAGTTATATCAGGATGGTCTGGAAATAACAAAGGGGAACTAGGGTAGTACTTAACTGGAGCAGAGATAGACTGGAAGCAGAATGGGTGGAGTGGGAGCAGAAGTCTGGGGGAGCATATAACACTGAGGGGCAGGAAGTATACATGTGTAGCTGGGAAAGACTGGAATGGTGACAGAGGGCTGGAGTTGCCTGGAGGGAAGTCAAAGGGCTGGAGTGGCTTACTAGGTATGAAGACCAATTGTAAGCTGGGTCGGAATGGGGTCGGAATTCAGGTCGGAGGTCCAGAATATAACAACTAGAGACAAAGTATTGGATTAACAAATAAACTGAAAGTTAATCTGCATAAAATAATGGGAATTCTATGACATTCACAAACAACAGCAAGAGAGAATGGCAGGCCCCTAGATGTAAATCCACCAAGATGTGACCCATAGCAGTCAAAAAACTTGTGATTATACAGCAATAGATCCAAGATATTTCCTAGATTTAAAAGATGCTATTTTTAATGTCATAGCTGGATAGAAATGCTTTTTAATGTCATAAGCTAGACAGATAGGTATTTTTTAAAGAGTTGCCCAGCTTCCTAATAAACTAGATGTCTGAAGTAGTTTAAGAACATGCTCAGATCCCAAAGTTGGAGTTGGATCATATGAAATGGAAAAGTGAAGTATAGTAAAAAATCTTTCTGAAATAAAATAATAGAAATCCCAAGAAAGCTTTCATATGCACAAGACCAAGTAATGGTAGCCTTGATCAAGTGTTGTGCACTAGCCTAGCTACAGTGGCTCAAAAAACTGTCCCAATATTTGCATGTTTTGCACTAAATGCAATGGCTATCAATAACTACTAATTATCATGCTAGACTATAAGTATATGAAATGCAGTACTTGCTCTTGGCTTTCTATTGGTCCAATAATCAAAGCATTTAGTTATGATTTGGTAAAATGGCAACCATATCAAAATAACAACTCATTGGGATAGTTTTTTGACTTTAAATTCTGTTATAAGATTGTGATGTACTCCAGGTGTACTCCAGATAACTCTGGAGTGGACAGAGCTTGGCTTCACCTTATGTGGTATACCCTTATGCTAGTACTGGGTGCTGTTATAAACATTTTGATGTACTCTGGGGGTACTCCAGATAACTCCAGAGTGGACAGGGCTTGGCTTCACCTTATGTGGTGTACCCTTATGCTAGTACCGAGTGCCCCAATTTATGGAGGAGTTGGAAACTATCAGAGGTCTGGGATTGGCTGTAGGGCTTTTTTCCAACAAGAGGCATGACATCAAGTCATAGAGTAAGTTGAGGGACTTAGGGTAGGGTATGATATCAAGTCATGAGGCAGGAGGGATCTGGGGAGAATTGTAATGTTGTGTTATGGTTGATATTCAAACTGAAGTACAAGATACAGAACTCCAGTACTTATACTTTAGGGAGGCAGATTATCTAAGAAGGGAATGGAGATATGAAAGGAGTTGTCTTATAAGCAAAGCAGGTGCCTATGCATCCTGGATACAAATGGAGATGTCAGAGGAGACAACATCAAATAATGTCAAACTGAAACTAAGTAATGACAGGGAGAAGCACAGCACAAAGGAACAGGAACAGAAAGTGAGGTCAGAGAAACAATGAAGTTGTATTGGAATGGTATGGAGTTAGTATAGGTAAAGTTGTAATCAATCATTAGGTAGAAAAAGACAGAGGTAAAGGGAACTAGGAAACATGCAGCTTAAAGTGTAAAAGCAACCAGAGTTGCTTTGGAGACATAGCAGAGTTGACTTGTTGGCACAGAATGTGACAGGTGCTCCAATTTATGAAGAGGTCAAAAACTACCAGAGATCTGGGATAGATCATAGGGTACAACATCAAGTTGTGAAGCAGGAGAGGGTCTAAGAGGATCATAACATTGTGTTATGGTCAATATTTCAACTCCAGTACAAGATACAGAGTTCCAGTACTTATACCTCAGAGAGGCAGATTATCTAAGGAGAGAACAGAGATATAAAAGAAGTTGTCTTATAAGTGAAGCAGGTACCAATGTATTCTGGATACAAATGGAAATGTCAGAGAAAACAATGTTGAATAATGTCAAACTGAAACTAAATGGTGACAGGGAGAAGTAAGGCAGAAAGAAACAGGAACAGGAAGTGAGATTGTGTTATAATCATTTTGATGTACTCCAGAGGTACTCTGGATAACTCTGGAGTGGATGGGGCTTGGCTTTACCTTATGTGGTATGCCCTTATGCTAGTACCAAGTGCCCTGATTTATGGAGGAGTTAGAAACTATCAGAGGTCTGGAATAGGCCATAGGGCTTTTTCCCAACAAGAGGTATGATGTCAAGCCATGAAGTAAGTTGAGGAACTTAGAGTAGGGTACAACATCAAGTTGTGAGGCAGGAGGGGTCTGGGGGGAGAATTGTAATGTCATGTTATGATTGATATTTCAACTCCAGTACAAGATACAGAACTCCAGTACTTATACCTCAGAAAGGCAGATTATCTAAGAAGGGAACAGAGATGTGAAAGGAGTTGTCTCATAAGTGAAGCAGGTGCCTATGCATTCTGGATACAAATGGAGATGTCAGAGGAGACAATGTTGAATAATGTCAAACTGAAACTAAGTGATAACAGGGAGAAGCATGGTACAAAGGAACAGAAACAGGAAGTGAGGTTAGAGAAACAATGAAGTTGTATTGGAGGGGTATGGAGTTAGCATAGGTAAAGTTGTAATCAATCATTAGATAGGAAAAGACAGAGGTAAAGGGAACTAGGAAACACACAGCTTAAAGTGTAAAAGCAACCAGAGTTGCATTAGAGACATAGCAGGGTTGATCCATTGGCATGGGATGTGACAGTATTTCCCTCTTAAGGCCTGAACTCCTGAAGGCTGTGAAGCATGTGCTCTTGATGAATAAGTAAGCAGAGTGGACATTGGGGTTTAGCTGGTCAGAAAACCATAAAAGCAAATACCACCCCAGAAACTTCCACACTAGTATTCCTCATCATGTCTTCATTCACCAACATTCACACCTGGTCTGATGAATGCCTGGAGAAGTGCATTGAAGATGAAGAGAAGCTTGGCAACACAAAGTATGCTAAGTGGAAGTAGCAGGGAAAAGTGAGGAGAGAGGAGGAGGCTTGGAAGAAAGTGGAGAAGGCTTAGAAAGCAGTGGTGGTGGTCCAGAAATGGGTAAGTATTGGAAATGGGGTTGGGACCTAGCACTCAAAAACTGGCTTAGGTGGAGGAACTTCACCAAGCCCAGGTGGGGTCGAGTAGCAGCAATGGCAAGAGGAGAGTGGAAGAGGAACCAGGGTACTGGAGGTATGATGACTGGGAACTGGAGTGCCAGGTGGGCATGGGCAAGTCGACATCATGCCTTGCCTATATAGAGGCAAAGGTAAGGTGTGACTGCCCTGGCCAGAAGAAGCCAGAGAGAAAGTGAAGATGGAAGGTGGAAGAGGAAGAGATGCCCAATAGCAGGGCAAACTCAAAGGAGACAGAGAAGGGTCTTTGGCAGGTGGCTAAGAGCTGTTGCCTAATGGTGGCATCAATAAGGGAGGTGGGCTGGAAGGTATGGTGAGAGGCCAAATGCAAGAACCAGCTGCTGGAGTAGCTGGTTAATGCATTGGGAATGGCATGGGTGGAGGAGACCAGAGAAGCCAGAAGTTCAGAGAGTGAGGACAGGGAGGTGGACAAGGTGGCAGCAGAGCTGTCAGAACTTTGTGCAGAGGTTGGCAAAATTTCCATTGTAGATAAGAAGATCAAAAAGGCAATCTTAGAATAGATAGAGGATCTTGTGACTAGATCACTAGATCCACTACACAGTTGATTAATTATAAGATGGCCTGGGTTTGTCTGGGTAATGGAAATAAAACTCCTTAATGATCTCAGAAGTGTGCCCTAATTCAGTGGCAAGGAGCCACAAGGTCTCCTCATCAGTATCCTCATAATCTAACCACTTAACCAAATATAGTAATTTGCAGTTCCTTTGCCTATAATCTATCTTTGAGTCTAGAATTTCAGAAATCTCAAACTCTGGTTCACCATCAATCTTAACTGGGGGTAGGGGTGATTGCACATGATCTGGGATCATATTGGGGACAGAGGATTCAAGTTGAGAAACATGAAAGACCAGATGAATGGACTTCATGTTCTCTGGGAGATGGAGTGTGAAGGACAGCAAGCCTGCCTGAGTGATAATGGAATAAGGACCTAAGTTCTTTTTGGTGAGTTTCTTGAAAGGCTATGTAGTCCTAAAGTACTTAGCCTTGATGAATACCTGGTTATCTACTTTAAAGTCTGGTGCTGGAGATCATTGGGCATCTGTGGGTCCTTGATATCTGACTTGGGCAGCAGCTATTTCTTCATGAAGAAAGGTGTGAAGAGAGTTGAGGTCTATGGCATATTCTCAAGCTCAGGTAGAGGTTGTTATGGTGGCAGTTTGACACACTGTGCAGATGAGCTAATAAACCCTAATCCAGTCCTTGAGGTTATGCTGGTGTTGATATCAGTGTTAATATGGAAGAATATAGTGTGAATGGATAAAGAGGCCTGTCACTAGAGGTAAACCAGGACTTAAGAGAGGGAAGAATCTCTGGGTAGCTAGGCCAGAGGAGCTAGGTCCAAACACAAGCTAGTATTGGTGACTAGAGGTCAACACAAGTAAGACAAGTGCTCAAAGCTGGGGAGCTAAGAGCTACATGTGTGATCTACGTATAGTATCTAGGATGGTGCACAGACCACCAAGTCCAGCCAGGATAAATATGAATATGGAAACTGGGCATAGGGCAAGGGTAGAGGGTATGACTAAATGACCATGCATATTAAGGGTCTGGAATGAAGAGAAGTACAAGAATAGAAAGGAAGACTGCAGGGTCAATGGATATGAAGACAGCACCTTAGCCTTGAGGCCAAGGAGATCCCATCTGGATCTCTGCCACAGATCAGATCCATCAATCAAGATCTAGATCTAAGATCCAAGATTCGATGTTATCTAGATTAGATTGGAAGATACCATCATCTGAGATTGCTGCTAATCCTGTGCTAACTCTTTAGTTGAGGTATACTCTAAATAGAACTAACCATAGCCTAGGGTTTGGCTCAATCTGGCATAGGAGTCTCATGGTCATGTGCTTGTCATGTGACTCTTGTGCATCCAAACTGTTCATTTGTAACAGAGGTAAGATCACATTCCAGGTGCACAGAAATGTTTGGATGGTAGCTCTTGTTTGTGAAGAAAGGGAAAATACCTGTGGTAGCATTAGGGGCATTGTTATAAGTGAACTCTGTGAGGGGCAGGAGTTCAGACCAGTTGTCCTGCTGATAGTTGCAATAAACATGTAGATACTGCTCCAGAGTTTGATTCATTTGCTCAGTTTGACCATTACTCTTCAGATAATATCTGGAGGTGAAGTGGAGATGGATATTGAGGGCTTGATCCAGAGAATGGAAGAAATGGGAAACAAACTTGGAACCTCAATCATGTTACACTAGGCCCAGGTAGGGACAGGCATAGATCTTGTTGTGGGCAAAGTGGAAGAAGCAAACCAAAAGGTAAGCTTTAAAACAAGTGAAAGGTGACAAACAAAGTGTTGCACCTTAGCAGTACCAGCTACACTCCCAGGGGTATGCTGAGATCAGATGCTGATGATCCTTTGATTAAGTGCCAGAATACAAACAATGGATTCCAAGTATGTAGGTACAAGGAGCAGTGGAGATGCAAGGACTGTGAGGTAATTGCAAGGTAGAAGTAGCATAAGGAGAAGGGAACTAGAAGTACACTACTTTATAGTACAACTAATAAGGTTCAAGCAGAGATAGAATGAGTAATCATGCTGACAAATGATGAATAAGATATTTATGTGGAAATAGATGAAAACAGATGGAATAATTATAAGGTAGCTAATTAAGAGATAGAAGGCCTGGGCAAAGGGCATAACAAGAGAGTGATCTAGACAGGGCTAGAGTGTGAGAAGAGCAGGATCTATTAGTGGAAAACAAACAAGAAAGCACCCTTGGTATGTGAAGAGTGGAAGCTAGGACAGGAGAAAAGAGGAAAAAGAAGAAAGAAAAGAGAAATCATAACAGATTAGAGGTGATGTGGGAGAGAACTTCATGTTTGGAAAACATGTGGAGTAAGAAAAGTTTAGCAAGCTCTGGGAAGGTCACCTTGTTGTCTGTAGAGATGAAGATGCACTGCTTCGATAGACAATCTACAATAATGAGAATGGTAAAGTGACTGGAGGAAGCCAGGAGCTATTTGATGAAATCCATAGAGATAGAATTCCATGGCTTTTCTGGAATAGGGAGCTGCTTGAGGAAACTGTAGAGTTTGTGACAGGGTACCTTGGCATGGGCACAAGCTGTACATAAAGAAATGTATTCCTTGATGAATGCTCAAATGCCAGGCCAGGTATACTCTTGGTGAATAAGCTCCAGTGTCTGGTTCTGACCAAAGTGTCCAGATAAGGGGTGGTCATGTTTGTAGTGGAGGACCCAGAGGTGGAGGTCAGAAGCATCAGGGACATAGATGCAGTTGTCCAGATACAAGAAACCTCCTGGATCTCTAGACCAATGAGAGTTGGACAAGAGAATACTAGAACAGTGGATAGAGGTGGTGGAGTCAAAAGGGAGTGCCAAGATGATGTCACGATAGAGGGTTTCGATGTCAAAGAGAAATGCAGACTGGAATACTGGAGATGCTAGGGAGGAAGCCCAAAGGGATGCAGCAAGTTGTTCCTGCATGAACACAGGCTGGAAGTTATGCAGATTGATGAGGGCATAGTCACCATTCCCCTCACTGGGATAGATATCCCATCATTGAGTTAGAGCATTAGATTTAGCACCTAAACAGCCAGGGTGAAAATAAATGATCAGATTAAACTGAGAGAGAAACTCTGACCACTGGGCTTGCTGGCAGGTCAGAAGTTTAGACATAGCAAAATATTCCAGGTTCTTGTGGTCAGTGACAACATCCACTAGAGAACCAGAACCTTCAAGGTAATGATGCCAGGTCTTGAATGTAGTGAAAATAGCAAGAAGCTCCTTATCATGGGTGTTATAGTTGAGTTCTGGTGCAGTGAGCATACATGAATAGAAAGCAACAGGGTGAACCTCATCATCCAGGCACTGGAGTGAGAGGATTCTGGTGATTGCATAGTTAGAGGCATTAGTCTCAATGATAAGAGGAGCATTGGGGACCCAATGGGTCAGAATAGGAGCAGAAGTAAAAGCATCCTTAAGGCACTGGAAAGCAGTGTGACAAGAAGCATCAAAATTCCAACAAGCAGACTTGCAGGTGAGGTGAGTCAGGGGAATGACAATGTTGGAGTAGCCCCAGATAAAGTGGTGATAGAAGTTAGCAAAATCAAGGAAGAACTGGATATCTCTAATCTTGTGAGGCTTGGGCCAATTCAGAATGGATTGAATCTTTTCAGAGGATATTGTGAGCCTGGAAGAAGAGAGCAGGTACCCAAGATACTTAGTGGAATTTATAGAATTTGCATTTCTTGGGTTTGGCAAAGAGGCCATGCTTCTGGAGGTGGTGGAGGACTTCACAGACATGCTTGGTATGAGATGTCTGGTCAGTGGAGAAAATTAGGATATCATCCAAATAAACAGTCACCAAAACATCAAGAAGATTGGTGAAGATAGAATTGACAAACTGCTGAAAAGCTGCAGGGGCATTGGTGAGCCCAAATGGCATGACAAGCCACTCATAGGAGCCATAGTGCATATGGAAGGAGGTTTTCCACTTGTTACCCTTAGCAATGCAAACTAAATGGTAAGCATGCCTAAGGTCAAGTTTGATATAGATGGTTGCACAGCTTGGAGCATCAAGAAGATCAGAGATGTGTAGAAGGGGGTAGTGGTCTTTCTTTGTGATCTTGTTGAGTCCTCAGAAATCTACACACAACCAGAGGGATCCATCCTTCTTCCAGGTAAAAAGAACAGGGGCAGCATGAGTGGATGCAGAGGGTTGGACAAAACTGGTAGCAAGATGTTCATTGAGGAAGGTCCTGAGTGCTTCAAGCTCAGAGGATAACAGGGAATAGGTGGTGCTAACAGGTGGTGAAATACCTTCTTCCAGATCAATCTTCAGGTCAAACTTGTGGTAAGGGGCAAGAGTAGACACCTTGCTTTTGCTAAACACATTAGCAAAGTTGTGGTATTCCTGAGGAATGCCAGAAAGGTTGGTTGGAGGAGAAGCAATGGAAGCAGAATAGAGATGACTTTCTGGGGATCAGAGCTGCAGATAGAATGGGACTAAGCCATCAAGGCTACAGATACATGTGAATGCTGATAAGCTGAGTAGCTCAATTGACAAAGGTTTGGGGTCATGGGAACATGGTGAATCAGGTTCAGAGTCAGCTTGGGTCAGAGAAACCAGAGGCTATGGAGGTGAGCTTGGGGATGTTGGCATGTTTGGTTCAGATGATTGAAATGAGATATAACTTGATATCCAGTCAATCAACAGATTGTAGCAGGCAAGCCAGTTATGTTCTAGAATAAGAGAACTAGATCCATTCAACAGAGTGACATAGAGCATCATTGGACTGATATCACCAGTTTCAAAACAAACAGAAAGATCAATGGCATTTATAATTATAGAATTGGAAGAGCCATCAAACAGTTGGAGCTGCAATGGAGGAACAGAATAAGTTGGAAGATTGTAAGTACTGACTAACTTGGTGTCTCTGAAGCAATCTGAAGAACCAGAGTCAATCAGGGCAGAAAATAAAGGAATTTCTTGTGAAACAAGGGTGATGAGAGGCATAAGTAAAGCATTATCTAAAAGAATGGACACATTAAGTTTAACCTTCAGTAAAGCATGGGAAGGATCAATGCAACCTCCAGCCTGTGTGGAGTCATGAAGGCTGTGGACCATTTTTTCACCTCTGAGACAGAGGCATCTGGTTTGGTTTCTGGAGTGGAGGTTTTGGCAGGACGAGCTTTGGCTGCCTTAGAGGAAGACTTGGGGCAGTCCCTTGCTATATGCCCCATGATACCACAGAACAAACAGAGGTGATTCTCCAGTCAATGCTTACATTCTTCAGTAGTGAGCTTACTGTCCTTACCAAGCTTGGATGATAAGTCCTGTTTCTGGGAAACAGATAACTTGGAGAAGCCAGAGTAAGTAGCTGACTTGTTCCTTGATTCATTAGGGCCAGAGGTTGAAGTGGAGGATACAGTGGGTTTATCAGAGGACTTGAATGGATAAGACAACTTCCCTTGTTGGCTGATTTTGGATTTGTGCTCCCAGTAATGAGTATCAATGATTTGGGCCAGCTGACACAGCTTAATGAGTGTCGGTGGCTTGCCAACACAGGAAAGGTCATCTTTGATGTGGTCTGGAAGACCATTATAGAAATAGTGGTGGAGGGCACCTTCTCCATAATCCCAGACTTGAAATGCAATTCTGTTAAACTCAACTACATATTTGTTGATTCATTGACCATTCTTTATAGTCAACTGGTCTAGCTGGTGCTCTGCATCTCTGACTGGGTCATGGAGTCTGAAGTTGGTCCAAAGTTCCTGAACAAACTCCTTATAATTGTTTATCCACAAGGGGCAGAAGTCTGGATCTTTGGTAAGAAGAAGGTCAGGCTCAAACCATTCCAATGCCATGCCCTTAAGGTAGGACTGAGCATAAGTGACCTTGGCTCAATCATTGGCAAAGGCTTTGGGACAATCCTGGAAATTTAATTTGCATTGCATCAGAAAAATGTGGAGCTTCTGGGGATTATTTCTGTCAAACTGGTCCAGTTTCCATACTTTGGTATGCTGTGATGTTTCAGGGGTATGATGAGAAGAGCAAGCTAATCCACAAATGGCACTAGTGAGATTAGTGATAGTGTCATGGTGAATGGGAATAGATTCTGGGTCTGGAAAAGATTCTGGGTCATCCTCCAGAATATCAGAATACCTATCAGAGGGGTCATCTCTGGGTTCATCTGGTACTCCTGGCTGGGTGCCATGGTTATCAGGGGTGTGGAGAGGTTGAGGAACCTTGGAACCATCAGGGGCTTTATTCACTAGGTGTGGATAAGTGGAAAGGAGCAGGAACCTGTGAGGCCAAGCCTTATGTGCAGTGAGCAGAGAAGCTCTTGAACTGATCAAGGACAGCATGGAAGTGAGCTCTGGTTACATGGATAGACATGATAGCAGTACCAGCACAAGTGGGAGTTGGAATATACTGTTATAATTGTTTTGATGTACTCCAGGGGTACTCTGGATAACTCTGGAGTGGATGGGGCTTGGCTTCACCTTATGTGGTGTGCCCTTATGCTAGTACCAAGTGCTCCAATTTACAGAGGGGTCAGAAACTATTGGAGGTCCAGGATAGGCCATAGAGCTTTTTCCCAACAAGAGGCACAACATCAAGCCATGGAGTAAGTTGAGGGACTTAGGGTAGGGTATGACGTCAAGTCATGAGGCAGGAGGGGTCTGGGGGGGAAATTGTAATGTCATGTTATGGTTGATATTCCAACTCCAGTACAAGATACAGAACTCCAGTACTTATATCTCAGGAAGGCAGATTATCTAAGAAGGGAATGAAGATGTAAAATGAGTTGTCTCATAAGTGAAGCAGGTGCCTATGCATCCTGGATACAAATGGAGATGTTAGAGGAGACAATGTCAAATAATGTCAAACTGAAACTAAGTAATGACAGGGAGAAGTGCAGCACAAAGGAACAGAAACAGGAAGTGAGGTCAGAGGAACAATGGAGTTGTATTGGAGGGGTATGGAGTTAGCATAGGTAAAGTTGTAATCAATCATTAGGTAGGAAAAGATAGAGGTAAAGGGAACTAGGAAACATGCAGCTTAAAGTGTAAAAGAAACTGGAGTTGCATCAGAGACATAGTGAAGTTGAGCTGTTGGCATGGGATATGACAGATTGGAGGAACTATGGAGTTGTATCAGAATGGTACAGAGTTAGTGTAGGTAAAGTTGGAAACAATCATTAGGTAGAAAAAGATGGAGGTAAATGGAACTAGGAAATATGCAGCTTAAAGCATGAAAGTAACCAGAGTTGCACCAGAGATATAGTGAAGTTAACCTGTTGGCATGGAATGTGACAAATTCCCATTACATATATTAGACCCTAAAGTACTGTAAGATGATTATATATCTTAGGTAAGTAATATATTATGTTACTCTTATGTCACTAATTAGCCTGCAGCATATATATATAAATCCTACCATTACAAATAAATTCCCTCATCTCCATTATAAAACATATTTCTGCTGCTTAAAGAAATAATATTATCTCTCTTGCCTCTCTTGATCTTTCCTGTAGGAAAATTGCATCTCAAACTGATCTAGAAAAGTCTACTATGGCTAGAGTCCTTTAGGAAATCCAACCAGAGAAGGAAAATCATCATGATGAACATCCTTTGAAACTTTCTTCTACCAACAAGTGTGCTATTTGTTATAAACTGTGATATACTCTGGGGTACTCTAGATAACTCTGGAGAAGATGAGGCTTGGCTTCACCTTATGTGGTGTACCCTTACACTAGTACCAGATGCCCCAATTTATGGAGGGGTCAAAAGAAAATTGAAGATTTAGAGTAAGTTGTAAAATTTTATAAAGAGATATGACATTAAGTCATAAGGCAAGTTATGAGACTTTAGAGTGAGATATGATGTCAAGTCATAAGGCAAAGAAAGGGACAAGGATAATCATTAATATTATATTATGGTTGATATTCAAACTAAGATACAAGATACATAACTATCATACTTATATCTTAAAGAAGTGGATTATCTAAAGGAGAAATGGAGATGCAAAAGGAGTTGTCTTATAAGCAAAGCAGATACCAATGCATCCTGGTTACAAATGAAGATGTCAGGGGAGACAACATCAAATAATGTCAAACTAAAACTAAAAAGTAACAGGAAGAGGCAAGAGGAAAAGAAACAGAAATAGGAAATGAGATTGAAGGAACTACAGAGTGGTATTAGAATATTACAGAGTTAACATAGGTGAAGTTGTAATCAACATTAGGTAAAAAGGGATGGAGGTAAAGGAAACCAGAAAATACATAGCTTAGAAGCATGAAAGCAACCAGAGTTACACTGGAGATAAAGTGAAGTTAACTTGTTGGCATGGAATATAACAGTATTCCTCTTTTAAAGCCTGAACCCCTGAAGGCCACTAAACATATGATCTTATTTAGTAATTAGTTAGAGTGAGCATTGAAGTTTGGTGGGCTATAAGCCCATAAAAAATTACCACTTCAGCAGAGACTGCTCAAGCAACTTTCTTCCCTTATGTTTTTATTTGCCAATATTTATACTTGGTCTGATGAGTGCCTTGAGGAGTGCATGGAGAATGACAAGGAACTTGGTGATGCAAAGTACACTAAGCAGAAGCAACAAGGAAGGGCTTAAAAGAAGAAGGTAGTCTGGAAGAGGGTGGAGGAAATATAAAAGGCAGAGAAGAAGGTTACCAGATGAGAGGCTGAGAAAGCAGTAGAGGCAGTCCAGAGATGGGTAAGTACTAATCAGGCTGTCAATGACTTAGAACTTAATCCTGGTTTAGATAAAGGAACTTCACCAAGCTTAGGCAGAATCAAGTAATGACAAGGGCAAAAGAAGGGTGGAGGAGGGACTGGAGTGCCAGAGATACAATGACTAAGGGCTGGAATGCAAGGTGGGCCCTGGCAAGTCAACATCATGCCTTTTCTATATAGAGGCAAAGATAAGGTGTAATCACCCTGGCCAGAAAAAGCTGGAGAGAAAGCAGAGAAAAAAGAGTAGGGAAGATGAGGTACCCAAAGGTAGAGCAGATTCAGAGAAGATGGAGAAGGATCTCTGGCAGATGGCTAAGGGCTGTCATCTAATAGAGGCATCAATAAGGAAGGTAAGTGGGAAGATGTGGCAAGAGATAAGGTACAAGAACTGGCTACTAGGGTGGCTGATCAATGCCTTGGATAGGGCATGGATAACAGAAAGAAAAGATGAGAGAGGTTTGGGGAGTGAGCCAGAGGATAGGGAGATTGACAAGATAGCAGAGGAGTTGGTGAAGCTATGTGTGGAGGTCAGTGGAATTGCAGTGGTAAATAATAAGGATAAGAAGGAGGATAACAGTGTATGTTATTTACTGCCATTTAAGTCAACATGGAACAGATTTTTAAAGTCACTGTAAACTATGAAATATGGGATATAAGTAAAAAAAACAATGCAAACCAACTTGAAAAATCAGAAATTCCATGTGTTATAAAAGAGTATGGATTTTAATGGGTATGTGTTATATAAAAATCTACTGTAATGCCCTGTAGCAGAACATATATATGAGCACTGCTTGCCTTCAATCAGTTGGTGTTATGCTTATTGCTAGGCAGTACCTCAGCTATCATTAATATCCAGTGCTGGCATAATTTCAGCAGAATCAACATTCCCAACACTTCAAAAAAAGAACCAGTCGATCACGGACCACGCAACAACCGCAGGCAACGCCACGCCCACACAATCACCTGCAAATCGCCATGCGAGGCCCCGCCCACCTTCCTTCTGATATCCTGTCAATACACTCAGCCAGCTTCGCCATACCCCCCAATCAGGCACCCCCATCGTTATCCGTCGTCGTCGCCCCCGGAACACAAACGACCACGAAAACGTCCATCGGGTCCGTGCGTGCTGTGGCGGAAGAAAATATGATACCAATGCCGCACGCGAGCGCATACGCGTGTATGGATGTCCGTGTACCATGTTGCCCTCTCGTGTGATATTGTCGTCGTGCTCGCCGAGCCATCCAGTGCCATAGAGCACGTCTCGTCGAAGGTTGTAATGAGAAGGACCAACGTAATCTTGCTCCGCGTCGCCTTCATCTCCAGACGGGAAAAGCGTGATCGGACTGAGCAACGGGGAACCTTGAGGCGTAGAAACAGGGGAAGCGCGAAACGACGGAATAGGCCTTGTGCTGGGAGTTCGTGCAGAGAATGGAGTGGGTGTTGTAGGACTTGTTTGGACTCTCGAGTTGGACGGGGTCCAAGTGGTCCATATGGCCGATTCGGGCCCAGGAGGTGCCAATCGCCTGTGACGCGTTAAAGACAATGGGGATAGATTAGATAAGCGTTTTCTGTGATGTAAAGGGCTGATGTTCAGGAGTAGCAATACGAGTGCAGTCAATATGAGGCAAGGAACATATATCGAGTGAAAAATGCGGAGCGTGTCGGGCAGATGACAAGGCACGTCTGCGAAAGTGGGCCCAGTTAGTGAGGAAGATGGAGGAACTAGAGATAGGAGTTGGAAGCCGGGTCGACGGATGTGTCGACTCGGAGAGAATGATTTGACAGTAACCTCTCGAATCGTATTGACTTGCAGGTTTGAACCAGATACCTCGTGCGTGACCTCGCAGTAGTCCCGATTATCGCCACTAGTCACGTCACTCATGCAAGTCGTCGCTTAACAAGAGCTGCCTCACCTGAACACCACAGATGGCCGCAGCGCTTTTAACAAAAACTCAGTCGTTTGTTTTCCAAGCATTGCTTGGTACCCGTGTCCTGCTCCAGCACGTATGGAAGCCTTCTCGCGCAAAGGTCCACAGGACCTACTCGATGGCCGAGAGAGTGGTATGTGACTGAGTAATATCTTCGGTTCTACCACATGACCGCCCTCTTGATCAGAGATCGACCGTACAAACTCGATCGGTCCCCCCGGAAGCGGAGACCAATGATCGTAGCTCTGACCATGCGCATGGCGGCGATAGTCTTCCTCCACGAGTCCCGGTGCATTCAGCAAGACGAACTGATAGCCCGAAATAGAAACGACTCGGTTTAGGGGCGCAAAATGTTTCTCAAAAAACTGGCGAGCTTCTTTGGGAAAAGAGGAATCGCCGAGCCTATGAACAAAGGTTTAAAACCCAGACTTGACTAAGAGGACCGAAACCCACCCTATATCATTGTTCCCAGGGATGAGGTAGAGTGGTACTGAAGTGTCATGAGGGAAAGTAACTTCAAAGGCGCGAATGTATTGATCATAACTATTTGTTGTGGGGTAAGTGACATCTTCCAATAACTGATTGACATGTCCGCTTGGCATGGGACAAAACACGCACTCTTCTGCGTTCGTGACACGGCGACTCGAGGCGAACGTATCGCCAAGAAACATAACCACGTTCGGATGGAGACGTGAGGCGACCCTCCAACTCTTGCGTAAATACGCTAGATTTCGATCATAGCCAAGCCCAAACCATGAATTTGGTGCGAAAATGGCAGGGTTACGCAGTCGAACATCTGCAACCAAGAGCACTCGTGTGGGTTTCACTCCAGACGGAGAGCGAGTCTCGAGTGCAACGAGTCAGTAAGACCCACTGAGAAGAATTCCAACTACGCCGACTCACAGAGTGGAAAACTCCATCCGGCCACCTACAATCTGATAAACTGTAAAAGAAAATCCCGAACTCGCACCAAATGACTACAACAACCCAGAAGAAGCGGAGTGCAAGAATTATAGTAGGCTTGGAGAGCAGACGCGAACTATGAAAGCGTCTTTCATACAGCAAACTCATCCCGCATTACTTGAGGGTGAAACAACGAGCGTTGTCGAGAACAAGTTGAATGGGAAGAGGTCGTCCTTTATTTTTGCCGTCATGACTTTGACCAGACTGCCTAATCGGTACAGAAAGCAAACACTTATAATTACCTTGTTTCGTCCCCGACAAATGTACGGACCTCCGAGCAGGCATAACAATATGGCAGAGTACAAGTATGAAAATGTGAATCGAGACTCGGTTACTCCCAGTCACTGTCTTCATCTTCCCCGCTCTCTTTCTCCCCCTCCCCCTCCTCTTCTGCTTCAACCGCTCCTATGCTGCTAACATTTCCAGAAACAACATCATAGCTGTCCTCGCTGCTTTCTCGGGGACTCTGCACGTGCGAAGATGGCAACGATGGAACATCTGACGTAGACTTCATCTTAGGAGGAGCGAGTGTGTGCTGTGATGATGCCAGTGGGTTGGTGGAAGTTGTGCTTTCCTTTGTGGGGTCAACCGAGACAGACTCGTCTTCGTCATCCTCCCAGCTAAAGTTATCCTCATGCTCCGTAGTCGCTTTTCTGAGGTTAGCAACCTCGTGTCCGATGTTCATAAAGTAAGAAAAAGGCTTGCCTTGTAGTAATGCCTTCCGCTTGCTTTCCTCCGCTTCGATCTGGTGTACTCGGAAGAAGTACCTGACCCAAAAGACCTCTTCAGGCATGTACGATGGTACTGGCGGTGGAAATGAGATAGTCGTTATGCTAGAAATGAACGAAATCATACCAAGTGCATCGAAAGTAGCCTGCAATGCCGCTCCATCCGAGGAATCCGACAGCGCCTCAGCAATGCGCTCTCCCCAAACTTTTGTGCCAAATCCTTCCCCGCTCGCTTCACTTGCATCTGCCCAAGCCATATAGGCAGCCTTGGAGTTATCCATTCCAGGATCAAGCCTGATGATCTCGGGATTACTCTTGAGCTGTTTCAACAGCGACTCGGCACGGGTCGTAACAGCCAGACGTGCATCCTCTGATGGGCGCCTAGAAGAGGGACCAGAATCAACTCTCTTACCCTTGCCTTTGGACGCTGGGTCGGTAGCCGTCGACCCATCTGCATTGGTGGCTAAGCTGGGTAGCATCCATATATCTGTACCGTCCCAGACGACCGGAGCGTTTATGAGTCCTTCTTCGGGAGGAATAACTTTGACAGCCTCTTGGAGAACATCCCCAACTTCTTTCATTACATCACGGAGCAGTGTTTCGCTCTTGTGTATATACTCCTCCGCCTGTGCCCGCGTGATACCTTGCACACGCTGAAACTCGGAAGAAAGCGTGCTCCCGAAATATGCGAGGTCAATGCTTTGCGCATTCCTGAGGCTTTCGGGGAGTCGCGCCTGGACGGTCGAAACAATATTGGGCGGGATGGATGACTGGAGACGTGCGAAAAAAGAATGTGCCGTAGTAGTCGCTGATGATGACCCAGAGACATCGGCCTCATCACTGACCTGGGTGGTAGCAGGCCGCATCATATCCACGGTTGGCGTGTCCGCTGATTCCTCAGCATCGTTCTCTTCCCTACCGTCTACTGCTCCACCGCGTCTCTCTGTGTCAGATCTGCTCGGGCGCTGCTCAACAGCGGATAGTTTCTCAATCCCGCGCTGGGCTTGTGTGACAACTTGGCCAAAGTCGCGTCGCGCAGCGGCGAGTGCTACTTCGCTCTATTGTGCCGCGATCACTCTCAGGGGACGGAAGGAGCGGTGACAATTTTGCACATACCTGTTTCCTGAATCCGCCCCAGAAGCGTCCGAGCTGTCCAATAACCTGCGATACCTCTTCGTCGAAGCTTTGCTCGGGCTGTCGTTCACCGGAAGGTGGGGTACTCGTACCCGTTCCTGTTATGCCGTAGGTATCAAGGAAGTTCATGTTGATGGTGCGGAACAGTCACGGTACGCCAAAACAGGCAAGACTGAGATAGCGTTGCCCTCATCATTCAGGCGCTGGAAAGCATATACTTCGACACATCTAGAGCGTCATGTCTGTCGTTCACTAGGATCAGGACTACTCGTACACACAACTATACCCCGCAAACGATAACACGAATGGCCATTCCGTCAATCTAAGCACCAACAGAAGTCTCTGGGAGACGAGGGGCAATGTAATCCTTGATTGAACTCGTCAAATCCCTTGAGGTAACCTTCGGCAACGTGAGCTTGTGGGAACGACACTCGGCGAGGAAGTCCGTGAACATCTGGGCAATCAGATCAGGGCTGTGTACCACAAGTGGGTTAAACACCGACCTCCATAGTATCCAATGGGCCACCGGCACTCTCAGGGTGGAATTGTACGCCCCAAATCTTCTTGCTAGAATCCGCAGTTGACTTTATGCCCTCGACAGAGGAGTCGTTGCAGTTGATGAAGAATGGTTCCCATCCTGCAGGGAATGGATCGGTCAACTGAAGTGCGTATTGGTGGTTTTGACTAGAAAACACCCCAGTTAGTCAAATCCGTGTGTATAATAATCATATCCCTGCAATGCCTACCTCGTAACGTAAACACGGCCAGCCTTGATAGAACCAGCGGAAGCCAAAGCGAGGACGGGTTGGTTGTGTCCACGGTTCCCGAAAGTCATGCGATATGCTTCCAGACCCGCAGCCATACCAATGATCTGGTGGCCCATACAGATACCAAAAACAGGCCTATCCCACTCCTGGAGAGTCTTGCGGAGTTTCAGAACCGCTTCCATGCAGTGCCTAGGGTCTCCAGGACCGTTGGAGAGGAAGAGACCGTCGTACTGGTCACGAATAGAGTTAAAATCAAAGTTCCAAGGTAATACAGTCACTGCAGCGTTCCGACGAATGAGAGAACGGAGGATGTTCGCCTTGGCACCAAAGTCGAGAACGGCAATGCTGACATCCCCGTTAGGGTTGAGGTAGTACGGAACCTTTGTAGAGACTTGATCAACGAGGTTTTCATTGGAAGGATCGAAGTACTGCTCGTGGGCCGGTGGGGAAACTGTAGCATCCGCACCGACGGCAAGACGACCGAGGGTGCTTCCCTGGTCACGTAATAAACGCGTGATCTCACGAGTATCCACACCAGTAATACCAGGGACATTAAAGCGGCGACACCAAGAAGAGAGGGATTCGACTGCAGCGTGATGAGAAAATTTCTCAGCAACGTCCGCAACGACGATGGCACTGCACTGAACTCCCTCGGACTCCAAGACGACGCCGACGTCCTGCGAGTCAATGGGAGCTTTGTTGTTAGGGACCCCATAATTTCCGATGAGAGGGGTGGTGAAAACAAGGATCTGGCTCCGGTAGGAAGGATCAGTCATCGACTCGGTATCTGTCAATAGGTGTCAAATAGAGTTTGATCGGATCCAAGAGAGCATACTTGCAGGATGTGATTGAAGTTGAAAAGACGGTCTCCCCAAAAGTACTCTTTGGAGCACCAAAGGATCGACCATGAAAAGATTGGCCAGTTTTGAGATGCAGGACAGCAGGCAGGGCGGTATTTGGGCCAGCATGCGCAGCAAAGCCACGAGCAAAGAGTTGGCCACGGATGATAATACGGGCAACCATGGTGGGCCTCAGGTTTTTGGAGTTTTCAAAAGCTCAGAAGAGAGAAAACGAGATCAGAGATATAGCTGCAGGATGATCAGAATGGGAAGCTGGAAATGGATGGTGTACATACTCGTCGCGAGTGTGCTGTGTGAAGATCATGTACGAGCTGAAATTTCAGCGGTCAGCGAAGCTTTGAGTTGTGAGGAGCGATTTGAATTCTCGAGTCCCTGCCAGAGTTTGCGACTGTTGTGGGCGGTGAGGACAACCACGTGACAACTAACGACCATCGAATAAAAGATGTCGAATGAACGCTGGATTTGTGACCATCGTGGTACGTGTACGTAGAATAACGACAACAGTAAGCCTTAGATCCCGGTCAACCGGCTTCTCTTCTTTTTCTCCAACACAGATCCCGCTCTTCGTCCCTGAGGGATGTGTTCCGACCCAATAACCTCCTCCGTATCAGAAGACGAGGAAGACTCCTCAAAAGCAACCTGTTTCTTCGTCTTTCCAGCGGTCATGGATGTATTGGCAAGCATGGATAAACTGGGAGAGAAGAGCGTCGCCGCCTGGGCAGCCAAGCGGGACAATGAACGGTACCGAACAGGTGGCTTTGCCTTCCTCTCGGACACCTTCTGTTCCCCTTCTGAATCCGTTGTCTCCTTTCTTTCATTTTCAGGTGTAGCCACTTTCGGCGCCAGATTTGTCTCACGCTGGGAATATGGGAAGGGTATCTGACTGGATGAGAGATCGAATAATCGCTCCTTTCTCTGGGGATTTGATACCTGGTTAGGAGACGCACGCTCGTTGGATTGGCCCTTGAGAGTGTCGTCTGTTTTGGGGCTGCTAGACATTAACTCGTCAACGCGCACCGACGCCTCATCTAACTGTAATGAAGGCGAAGGCGACTCTGCGAGGGTTTCCCACCGAAGCGGTGGTGAGGTGGGAGCCACGCGAGCTCCATTCTGCGCGGCGTCCCCTCTAGATCGTTCCGAAGACCACTTCGCAGGGATCTTGGTAGCTTTATCCACCAGGGATCCGGCTTTAGACCTGTGGCTCAGTAACGCCACAGCCGCAGGCGTACTCATGAAGAGTGGAGGCGAACCAGGCCAAGGATTCTTTCGTGTTGGCGATAGCTCTCGAGTAGTAGACATCTCCATGGTCTTATTCTGCGGCTTTCTTTTCGCCCGTAAGAGCGTCACCTTGCCCGTGGCCTCCAAGGCCAGCTGTTCGAGAAGGACAGGGCGTTCAGCTTCATCGTTTGAAATTTGGCCGTTACGAGTCTTAATCCGTTTCGTCACTCCTGGCTTTGGGGCTGATTGGGTCACGTCAGCGAACAAGGATCCAATGCCTTCGTAAGGTGCTTCAATGGGATCAGTGTTCGACGAGTACGGGGTAATCGGAGGCTTCAAATCATCCGCGGGTTCTATTGGGTCGACCTCAGCTTCATTATGAATCACTGAGACTACTGGCACATCGCCGTCCTGATTGGAAGCAGATGTATCTGATTGTTCCGGTTCTTGTAACATATTACTGGGAGCATCGGGCGGTGGCAGGAGAGAGTCACTGGAAGAGGGAAGTGAAGTCTGTTGTTCAACGACAGAAGCAACATGCTTTTCTCCGATCGACTCGTCCGCGTCCGAGCGATCTTCGGATCCCACGTGCGTTTCCTCACTACTGTCATCGCCCAGTCTCTCGAGAACGGGAGGATCAACCAAGTCTCTCATGACAATATCGCCATCTTGGGATTTCGCGGATTCCTCTGTGGCTTTGTGAGAGCCTTGTATACTAGGTTGCAGGTTCGCTGACGTGCCTTCGGCCGCCCACGAAGGCGATGGCGAACTCGACTTTTCGTCCTCGCTCTCAGAGTCGGAAGAACGCTCGACATGCCTGGGTAATCGATACCTTGATCGGTTAATTTGGTCATCTAAGTCATCTTCTAATTCGGCCTCATCCTCTTCCGAGTAAGAGCCCTCGTCATCGTTGTCTCCAACGATGCGGTCGATAACATGCAGGATGCTTTTGTGCTTTGATACCGGACCACGGATGACAGTCTCCAAGTCATCGTTGGTCGCTGAAGTCTGACTCTTCGGAGTTCGACGCCCCTGAAGGCCAGGCAATCCCTTGCGTTTGAACCCTCCCTCCAACATATCATCCGAGCTTCCCGAGCTGCTCCCTTCGTCTTTGCTCTCCATTGGTATTTCAGACATGCAGGAATTGCTCGGAATGGTTGGTGTTCTTGGAAGAGAAGTGTTGGGCAGCGGCGAAGCCTGTCGCGACTGCACCCTATCAGTCAGCACAGTATCCAACAAGCCCTTAGAAATGGCTGATAAAACGTCGACGTCAGGATTATAACGATGGACACAACGAGATGATAACCTTTCGGACCGTGGAGAAGACCTTCTAGTTCTAAAATCAGCGACTGCTGGTCGCCCGTATTCGTCCTCTTTAGCTCTTCTAGTCGTACTTGGATGGCATCGGGACCTTTCAGAACAGTGGGACAATAATAGCGTATGTGGAAGGGTTCTTCAAGGCAAATAGGACACGGCGGACTATTCAGCTCCAGTGTCTGTTGTGGGAGTCCACTCGTCTGAACCATGCGGTCAAGCCTACACTCTTTAGGTGTGTTTGATATTTCGTAAGCAGGAGTAATCAACACTGACGAGGATCTCACAGCCGATGTAGTGGAAGATGTGGAAGTCTCTCGATGACCTTTCTTTACAGACTTTCCTTTCGCAAGAGGTGCGGACGGTACGGTCTCACTTGTTCTAGACAGGTAATCAGACAGAATTGCTGCTGCTACCTCGGATTGCACAGAGGTACTTGCACTCGTCTGAGGGATCGCTATGCGAGCGTTTATAAGTTTCTTATGCCACGAAGGCGAAGATTACTCACCAGCACAAGCTGTTCCCTTGGGTGCCTTTGTCCTTTCGTTCTTACGAACTTTTTGGCGTTATTGACACCGTAGTCAAGTGGAATAGAGCTTACTCTTTGATGCACCGACCGCCATACTTGCCCTTTCAGGTTTGTCTGAACCTGGAGTCTCGTTAGTATATCCTTGACGCTCAAACTGCTAGCTTCACCTGGTTGAAGGTAAGCCTCATCTACTGGCCTGTTTAGTTGGTTCGGTTGGTCCATGTCTGGATTGACAGAGAACATAACAAGTTCGTGAGTTACACCACCGCAAATATTGATCAGTGATAAATACCGCCTTGGTCAACAGCTGTAGAACATCAAATCAACATCGGGTTGCAGTAACCAGTTCATCGAGGTTGAGCTTACTCGCGGAAGATTGCTTCGACTTAGCGCCATCACCCTCTTTTTGTCTCTTTTGTCCTTTCGCTGGTGGCTCCAATGTTGAAACATCTTTGAGCACGATCGTCCCCGCCTGCGGAGTTATCCAATGTGAGGAGATACAGTCATATATGAAAAATACCCCACCTCCCTCCTATGATCCAACACCCCGGATTTCCTCGACTTGGACTTTGGTACATCAGGATCTTTCGCTAGAGGACTCTGAACCGTGACAATGGGTTGAACATCTGTCGCCTTAGCCGCCTGTTTCTTTTGTTTTTTCTTGGGGGGTTCCGCAGTACCTACTGGCTCTGGGGTAGCGAGTGACTCCGCAGATCCTGCCGGTGCAACGGGAATGAAATCGGTAGCCTTCTTTGATGTGCGCCGCACCGCAGGTTTGTCAGGAGTTGCCACGGCGACGATATGAGGCGACGCCTTGCGCTTTCTTGCAGAAGACGCCTTAATTCCTGTGGTAGAAGCCTGGGTAGTCCGAGAAACTTCTGGATGCACACCAGAATCGCCAGGCGCCGCTAGGCAAGTTGGTTGCCTGGAAGGTGATACTGTTGAGGTGGCGGTCGGCTTACTTACCGACGGCTGATCGCGAGGATTCTATGATAATCACCGTTGGGGGGCGTCGACAAGAATCGGGGTGAATTGACTCACAGGTATGGCCGAGGGCTGTGGAGCGGAATCCTGAAATCTGTCCACAGTAACCTGGATGTCCATAGAAACAGATGATCTCGAAAGGACGCTAAATGCCCGAAAATCATCATCTGACGAAGAGAACAATCTCGAATGAGCGCGCTCCTAACCCCATCTAATCGGTACCTTTTTTCAGAAACACATACCATCTTCAAGATCAATTAGGGCGTCAGAGCCCATCTGCTTGAGGGATACTTCGGTTTCCTGTCCCAGGCCAAGTTTTTGCCGAACGACATCCTTGACTTCGTTGAGGGAACGCTCTACGTGAAAAAGATGAATGAGCGCGTCTTACGGGCGGAGCAAAGAGCAACATCACCGTTAAACAATCTGGCAAACGTTCTGTTTCCAGCGTGATAGACAACCCTGACGGGTAAACGCTCGGACGACCCACTATGCTCGGACATGGTGGCTCACAACAGCTTCACAAATGTTATTATTATGTAATATTCCGAGCCGGACTACCGAAGTGACTTGGAATAGGACCAACTCGACCCTTCCCACGCAGCCTTGGGAAGCTCGTACCATCGTATACGAACAGATCAAGGACGGATTGGGTGGTACATCTGCGTATGCTGTGCTATCGGGGAGGAATGATATATTGGGAGGCCCGAGAATACGAATTCGTCAGACGATAGCCGGTGTAGCACCAGTGGTGGTGGAAGACCGCTGCAACGTGTACGACAAACATTGTCTAGGGTGGCTCTATGAATGGGCTCATTACGAGGTTCAGCTTCGGATATAAGGACAAATGATCCAGAGTAGAAAGATCAAGTATCACAAGACAAGTATTATCCTACTCTCATCAACGCAGAAGATGTGAAACACACGAAGAAAGAATAAAGTCTGTGAGTGGCTCTCTGATTTAACTGCTTTTTGAGAGTCCATAGTCCGATGCAAGGGGAGAAGAGCTAGGGAACAAAAGCCTCGATCTCTGGAGGCGCCGCTAAAACTTCTGCGTTGTTATGATCGTTCACAACTCCTGGAGGGTGGTGAGTTTAACACTGAGTAAGACAGAATGGAGACGTACGATCATGTTAAGGTTTCCAGACAACAGACCTAGATCCCCTGAGTTAGTAAGACAGACGGTCTGTGGGAAAAACAGCACGCACGATTCTCCAGGATGCAACCATCAGGAATATCAATCCGCTGGCCCTCGTTAGCAACAATAATGACAGTCCCCCTCAACGTGACATTCCTTCCAAAGTAGATATCCCCAGTGACGGTAAGGTGATCAAGCTCGATGATTTTGGGGATCTTCTTGAACCGTTTCTGGAATTGCTGGATCTTCTTGAAGTGGTCACCAAGCTTAATTACCGGAGTCGTCTCGAACATCCGACTTTCGTTCAACACGAGTTGACCGTGTTGCAAAGAGTAGATATCACTTTTGATGAGGAGCAAGTCGGAGCATGACTTGACAGGAAGGAAACGCGAGCGGGGAACATTAATACCGTGACCATTCCTGAAGTGTTTAATGGCGGCACCAGCAGCAGTCTCAAGCTACACTCCGGTTCAGCGACGAACACACGCTGACTGCTCGTCGGGTACATACCTGGATGACTGCCTGACCGTCATCGTTAATCTTGGGGTTGATGATAATTTCGAGTTCCATGCCCTCAGTCTCCATAATTCTCTTCAGGGCTGCAAGATAGTCAGTGAATATTAGATAGTTAGATCCAGAACCCTTACCCTTGAGATTGATCCAGAGGTTGTTGGTGTTGAAGATCTTGAACTTACGGACCGATTTGAAGTCCTCGACATGTTCTGACGGGACTTGTGCAATTTCAAGGAGACGGACAGAGCCGTCGTAATCGATGAGCGTCCCACCCTTGATATCGGCCTTGGTCTTGTCGGTGACCTCCATCAAGAACTCGGCGTTGGTATCAATCATGTGTTTCAATATCTTCTCGTCGACACTAAAGTCAATGGGTGAGTACGAACGAAGGCGAGTGACCGTTGAGAAAACCCACACGGCGCCCAAGTTATCAGAGTTGGACACGAAGATATATTCTTTGCCTTCAGCGAGAAGCTGGTCCAGCACACCGGAGTGGAAGAGTGCATTGTAAACGTCACCGTGACCAGGAGGGTACCAGTGCTTCTTGTCGTCATCTGCACGCCTTGGACAGGGAAGAAGGGTCTCCCCGAAGATGCGCGGGTACCGCGACTGGTTGAACGTCGTGATGCGGACTTGCTGGTTGGCATACTTTTTGATGATGCGAAGAGTGTCTTCGTGTGTATTGAACGAGGTCATGAGGATGAGAGGGACATCGACACGGCAGGAAGTATTGAGATGCTCGATCTGTCGAACGGTCAAGTCAAGGAAGGTCATGTCATCCTTGACCTCGAGGGCACTTTTTGCGCCAGTCATACCTACAGGTTGAGAGGAATCAGGATTGTCCAAGGTAACCTGTGAGAAGACCTGCCCATGGAGGTACCGAGACCACCGTTGACTTTGAGGACTGCGAGCTTGTTGAGGTTTGTTTGATCTTCAGGTGCACTCAGCGTGTCGTAGGGGACGATCTGGTCCTCCGCAGGAGATTTGATGCGATCCCAGTCACTGAAGTCCGGTGCACCATGAGACATGAAAGCCGTAGAGCGCAAAGGAGATACGAACAGATCGACGTTCTTTGCACGCTCTGAGAGGTATCGAGTAAAGAGATAGAAGAATGCCTGCATCTCAGTGTCGAATGCCTGGCGATGCTCAGATTAGAACGTGGTGGAGAACGGGAGAGTGGGACATACCCTCTTGGTAGTAATGTCATCGACAGTGCCGACGAGACGGCTGATCTCGTTGCGCATGGCCTTGGCGGCGACGCCGGTGGTGGCGGTCTTGAAGTCGATGTGACTGCTACCGCGAACGCGGGCATTGAAAGAATCGGTGCGGGGAGCTAGGGTTGCCATTGTGCTGGCAAGCATAGGGTGAGGGACGATGGGGATGGGGATGGGGAGGAGAGAGACATACGGAGACTTTGGTATATGGACGGGCGACGTTGTGGTCGTAGAGAAGATTTGGGGATCAGAGGGGGATCGGATGAGGGTGCTCTTTGGTCTGTGGTGACGCTTAAGAAGCTCCAAGCTGAGATCGATATGATAATGGAGGGTCGCGGACAAGTCCGAACTCAGGCCCTGTGCCTCCTCTGGGATAGCAAGGTCGCAAACAGATCTACGATGGACCTGTCTGCTCGAATCTGAACAACGGTCGACGGTGGTTGCAGCGGCGAGCGGCGAGGACGGAGCGGGTAGGGACGTAGGACACCCGGGATACTGTCTCAGGCTAGGGTGGGTGAGCGGGTAACTGGGGCGACGTTGGGGGTTATAACCGTTCAGGTAGCTCGGCTGGCAAGACGAACGTGCTTGCATCAAATTGAGGAAACGTCTCTCGCCAGTGATGGAGTCCCTGGGCTGGCTTGGAAGCCAGGGGGGATGATAGTAACGCTCCCGTCCCGTGGTTTCGTCTGCTTTTATAAACGATTACGCCCAATTTCTGGCCTTCCTGTACATATCGGGGGTCCCTGCCGTCCAAACTGCCACGACAGCGGGTCAGTTCGTCTCAGGATTCGCTTGGTACATTTCCAGTCTGTACGGGTGGTGCCTGCACCGTATTCAAGCACCCCTCGGCGCTTCTCTCCTTCCTGCACGAATGTGCCTCCACCCGAGCCCGTCCGGTCCTCGCCTTCTTCCTGTTTACCTGTCTGTAAGCGTGCACCTGAGACAAGCACCCCTAATATGCCACGCCCTCCTTAACCAACGGCACCATATGCTGTCGAGCCGACGCGTTCCTTGCGGACTGGGTCGTAATTATCTTGTGCCGAATCCCCTGGCGGGCTCCGCTGCGATCCCACAGTGATACACTTTGCGGTCGTGTCAAGCTTCTACTGCGTGGAGACAACGAGGCCGAATGAGGGCGGTACTCCCCATTTTGCGCCATTATCAAGCTCGGACGCATTCCTCACCCACTCGAACGCCACTATCTTCGTCTGTGTGAGACAACTATTCCCGAAGACGATTCGAGCGGTGCTCTTCATCTTGCCATGCACATGAAGAGTTCCGCGATGTCGTTTATCATCCGCATCCATCACGACATTAATTCAGGCGCACCATCACTCTCCCACTACGAACCCGACACCGTTTTGTTCCCGGTCTCGAAACGATCTGAGTGATCGATTCGTCGAGTGATCGGAGATACCCAACCATCCGATCACCTGTTGTCGTTCGGGCGCATCCGGTAAAGAGCGCCTCCCGTAAGTATTCCAGGTCCTCATACTCCGTGCGTACCGTCTCACCATCGGCGTGCGTGATGCAGTGCAGCACCCCTTCCGTGATACTAGAGTGTTGGTCTGCAGGAATGTCGTCTGCATAGGTAGCTGCATTGTCCTGCCACGGCGTCTGAAGCGTTCCCTGGTTCTCACACGGACGCTCTCCCCTGTGTGCCTGCACACTCCCCGCTAGGAACCAGCGCGGCGTGTGATCTCGGGTAGCGCTTCACGTGACAAGGGATTTGCCCTCTCCTGTGCGTCGATCGAAATACCGTTTACTTTTTTCAATCCTTGCCTTTAACTCAAAGGATGAACGTCGTTGGAAAATCACGATCTGCTAGATCGGGTTTGGTTGACAGTCAGGTCCCATGAACTACGCATCTCTTCCAACCCCTTGGCGGCATCGCTTAGCCCCCCACCAACAGAGCAGGAACCAAAAAGCACACGCGTTCCACGTACCTCAACATGCCGAGACAATTACGGGCCGCCTAGACGGCAGTCACGGATTAGCACTGACACAGGAACTTGACTGCAAGGTACCTCGTCTCACACCATGCGACGAGATGACTGCAAGTAAGTATGATATGGTAATGACGTAGCGAAGGTAGACCAGGTGAGAGAGATGTCCATATGGGAGAGCGAATGAAAGCAGAGTAGTCGCATCATTTCCCTCGAGGTTGTTCACAGTGCTTGCAAGTAGTTCCCTGAAGCGTTATTTGATGCATTTGTCCCCGGTGCTACCGCTGCGTGACCCACCACAACGTCGCTAAAAGCACGAGAACAGGTGGCCATGCCACCAATCCCATGTCCTGTAGCAATCCGACAAGTACCCCCACGTTGCGCTGGGATATTCGGTGGTCAGCTCTTGAGCACCGGTTTCTGAACACGTTTAGAAGCGTGATGCGGCGCCGATTGCCACCGAGCGTAAATGTCCATGTCCACAGTGATAAGTAAGAACGACTGCGTACGGACACGGAGTGTTCTCGTGATCCATTGGTGGAGAGAGGAAGGAAGCCATCGACATTGGGCGCGTGCAACAAGTTGCCCCGGGTTGGCCCATATTGCGACTTGGCGGCGTCTTGACGACTGTGCTCCTTGCTCCACAATTGGTAACTGGTGGCCCCGTTTACACGTCTAATGTTGAACGCAAGCAGGACGACAAAGGACAGCAATGCGAGTGGAATGTAGATGTAAAAGTATATTCCCAATTGGTCTGGCACTAAGCAAGGGGCGTGTAAAGGGGGGGGGACTGGGACTTGTGTGATGTAATCTGGGGAGGGTACTGTTGAAATTAGCGAGAGTAGCTGGAAGCCTGGCCGACGGACTCCCATGGCCATCGAGATCGACTTGACGGTGACTTCCTGAATCTTTTCATCAGACCAGGTGGTGGCGTGCTCGTATTCACAATAGTCATGGTCATCACCACTGTTGCACAGTCAGAGCTACGTTCCGTGAATGCGTGTCGACAAACCTCATTATGAGAGATGGCTTGAGGGTCCGGAGTAAAAATTCTGTTGCCGCGTCTGAGAGCGTATTTTGGTAACCGAATCCATAGCCCTGCCGTATCGACCCCTTTTCACGCAAGGGACCACAGGACATATCGAAAGGACGAGCAAGAGGGATATGTGTAAACAAGACAACGGGACCCAGAGCAGCAACCGATGCAGTCTGCTTCACGAACTCTATGGGACCGCGTGAAATGGTAGGCCAGCTGTCGAATGTGTGTCCACGTTCAGCACGTAGTACGTCTTCTTCGACGAGGGCGGAGGCATCGATAAACACGAGGGTATGGTTCCCGATGGTACGGCGATAGTTCCGAGGTCCGAAGTGAGAGGTGTAGCGCTGATCGGCTTCCAGAGAGAACGGGGGCAAATTGCCAAGGCTGGAAGAACGACTGCGTGAGGTGCTACATGGACTGAGACTAGAGAGTAGACAGACCCTACATCATGATTGCCCGGTAAATAATACACTGGGGGTGGTGAGTCGCCCAAGTTGAAGATACTCTGATATCGCATAAAATAGGTTTCATATCTGGGGAGAAACCGGTCTTAATTTGTGCATGAAGGGGCGCTTTGAGGCGGACACTATCGATACACGTACTCATCGGTCGACATGAATAAACGCCCGCTATCCATCATGTCACCTGGGTACTCTTTAATGTGCGACACAAGCCGCTGGATCATCCAAACACACCTAGCACCACTACAGCATTGGGCCGGAGACGACGGAATGCAGAATTCCAGCTCTTGCGAAGGTTGAGGTCAACGACATATTGACTTAGTGCGGAAAAGAGCGGCCCGCGACCAGGATAGGAATGACGGTCGATTATCTGTGGATCCGCGACAACAAGTATCCGTACGAGACGCGAATCAGGGCCATGAGACTAAGTAAAAGCAACTTGCTCAGTGGCATGACGCCAGCACAAAGCCGAACACGCACACACCTGCCGTGTATCTGGCCAGCGGCAGTCGTAGAGGGCAAAGCGGAACGCACCAAGCTCAGACCAAACGACTGCAAGAATCCATATGGCGCGGAGGCCATTGCGAAGCATATGGTAGTCTATGCTAGAGGGCATTGGCTGGAGGAAAAAAGACACGGTCGTCCGTGTACGCGGGCTCGGCTGAAGCCGACCATGTGGTCCGAAATGGAGGAGTGCGACCCTGCAGGTGCCAGTGGGGTCCGACTACGTAGAGCGCAAGCTGGCTACGGATTCTGGGCCATAGGCCAAGACGTACTACTCGGTAGGTTTGGCTTCCCATCTCCGTTTGTCTAGACCACGACTATTGGAAAACAGGTACGTATGCTGCCGGAACGCTTGCTTGGTTCCGCTCAGCTGAGTCGCCATCAAAATGGACGAGAAGGATTCAGAAAATGGGCCGTTGGTCTTTTGTGCCAAGTCTCTGAAACCTTCGGGACATCCGGGTCTGTATGTCATTCCAGACGTCTCGCGTATGCAAATGGAGTTGTGCTCCCGATCTGTGTTGTTGATTTCTTTCGCGAGTGCCGTCAACAACTTTGGCCTATATAAATTTAAGGCAGTCTCAATTATGAATCGGTTCGCTTCTTTCCTCTCCCTGCGTCGAAATGACTATCTCGCCCAGCGACGACCAGACCCCATTGCTCTCTGCTGCTGGCGACCAGGACGAATCCAAGGTACCCACACCCTTACCCAAACTTCAGATCGGTGTTCTCCTGCTCTCCATCTTGGTAGAACCCATCGCTTCGCAATGTATATATCCATTCATCAACCAGGCATGCCCGTGTTGTTGTGCTTAGGTCCCAGGCTCATTTTCTACTTGATCCAGCTTATTCGTGAGATCGACGTCACAGGCGGCGACGAAACACAAGTCGGTGAGTATTACTCGCGCCTGCATCGCCAATTCACCAACTAGATACTTCTTGTTAGGTTACTATGCAGGGATGATTGTACGTAAAGATAGCGACAGTCTGTTCACGCGCTGATGTCCGATTTCAGGAGTCGCTCTTCTTTGTCACACAGGCCGCGACAGTCCTCCAATGGAGTCGAGCGTCGGACCATATTGGTCGTAAGCCCGTGCTTCTATTAGGTGTATTTGGTCTTTCCATGTCAATGTTCTGCTTTGGTCTATCGCGTACGTTTACCGGGCTGGTGTTAAGGTACGCGCCTTCTTGGTCCATTCTCACATTCAGTCTTTACAACTCCTGCTCGCTGGCTCAGCCGTTGTATCACCGGTGCTCTGAATGGCAACGTTGGTGTTATGAAGAGCATGCTGGGGGAGATGACGGACTCCACAAACATGGCCCAGGGGTTTGCCTTGTTGCCCATAGCTTGGTCACTGGGTATGACTCTTGGGTGAGTGCGATGACTAGGCCTTTGCTACATATATTTGGGTTGACCCTCTGCAGTCCAGTCATTGGCGGGACGCTTGCACGGCCACATGATAACTTTCCTCGGATATTCACCTCTCCATTCTGGGAGCAGTTTCCGTACTTTTTGCCATGTGGTGTCGCTGCTGGTTTCTCCCTGTTGACTTTTGTGGCTGTTCTTCTTTTTCTCAAAGAAGTGAGTGGTCTAGGCGTGCTGATACCGTAGATTATTGCTGACGACCATCCAGTCCCTCCCTCGTAATGTCGCTCCAGAGAAAAATGATTCTTCCGTTGATAGAGAGGCTAGCAGCCATCATGCCAACTGTGCCACGATTGATCAGCAACATGAATTTACCTCGCCACCTTCAGATGCGCCGTTGCCTCTTTTGAAACTTCTCAGCACGCGAAGAGTGCTACGCATAGCAAACTATGGAGTGCTTGCTATCCTTGACATAGCGTTGTATTCACTCCAACCCCTTTTCTACTCCACACCGATTGAGTTCGGGGGCTTAGGATTCTCCCCCATGATGATCGGACTCTGGATGGCCTGCTTTGGCATTTGTAATGGCCTTTTCCAGGCATTCTACTTTGCCCCACTCATAAATAGACTAGGTCCCAAAAAATTATTACGCATTGGTCACTTTAGTTTCATCCCACTTTTCACTCTCTTCCCTATCATAAATTGGGTTGCTCAGTGGTGGGGAATCACCTGGGCTGTCTGGTTCATGCTTATCTGTCACATTGTACTGGCAATTGCTGTGGACATGTCCTTCGGTGCGTCATGTCCAGCTGTCCTATCCTCAAAACTGATGGTGTGAATTTAGGGTGCATTTTAATGTACATCACGGCTGCCGCTCCGAACAGACGGTGTCTTGGTGCAATTAATGGTGTCGCACAGACTACTGCATCTATTGTTCGTGCTATTGGGCCTGCGGCAGCGACGTCGATGTTTGCGTATTCGATCCAAAACAACTTCATGTGTGGGTATGGAGTTTACATTGTCCTCGTGCTTGCAACGGTTGCAACCATGCCGTTGAGTGCTATGTTGCCAGGGGATGTGGAGGAAAGCTGCTGATTGGATGGAGGTCGCTAATGGTGGACAAAAGGTCAAGGAAAGGCCACGAATGAGACTAGGGGACACCACAGAGGGGTATTGTGTTCCTTGATTTATTGTGGTGTTACACAGGAAGGAGCTGGTTGTACATTATTATTAGACTCGTTACAACTTTTGGCATGTGTACTGTCTTGCATGTATTTACGACTTTTATCAATGTCACATTATTTTTGAGGTCTATGCATGCCTTGTCATAGCCATTTTCAAGATGCGAGAAAATAATATCTTTCAAAATTCAGGTGGCTGTGGGAACTTGAGTGAGCAAAGTATACAGTACATTTGATTATAATGTATAGTAACTTTGAAAACTGCTGCAATGTTTGGATATTTTGTAGTACTGGAATTGTAGAATATGAGGCCATGGGAATCTCACTTATGGTAAGCAACAAAAACCATTACAATATTACAGCTATTTACAAAACTTTGCAAAAAAGTAATGTCAAAAGGTTTGTTGTCAGAAGATACTAAGAAGGAACCCTGAAACTAGCCCTATGTAGTAATTATAAATCAAGTTCAGTACTCCTCTATCTATTATGTTATTCCACTGCCAGACAATAATGGTCAACAACTTAAATATTTAGTTTTGTTGACTATTTATTCAAAGGTCAAGAAGATATCCAGCAAGAAAAAGAGTTTATCAAAGAAAGAGAAATTAACCAAGATAAAAAAAGTACTTTTTACCCCCAGCTCTAGTATATGCAATTACATTAATTTCCTGCAATACATACTGGTCAAGTATGGTCTTGAGGCCTATGTTGTTACATTAAAAAAGCACTTTCTCTTTAAGTTGTTACAATAATGACTTCTAGATGCTGGCAACTAGATAGAAAAGAAGAAACATAGAAAGACTAGAGGAACTAATCCCAAACTGGGGCTAGGCAAAGGAAAATGCTTATATAGAGCTTGTAAGAATACACCACACCAGAAAGTCTAGAAGTCTCAAAGACCAGATTGTAAAACTGCAGGATACTTGGAGTCACTGTATATTAGATAGGTAAGCAAGTACTAATTTGCAGAATACTTGTAGTCACTAAGTATTCTAATATAACTAGTGATCTAATGTAATTATTAGCTTATGTAAGTGGTAGAGCATAGGTAATCAACAAATTCTAACACAGATTACAAGTAAGTAAGTCTGAGGCAACTCACTACTTGAGCAGCCTCCTATAGTGACTTTCAAAACTGTTGCAATATCTAACCTCAATGTGGTGCATGAAGCATACCACCAACACTTATGTGAACATTGCTTAGCTTTAGTGACATAATAGGAAGTACACACTTCTAGCTACAAATTGGTTTCTGAATCATGTGATTTGGTCCAGTGGCTGTGGAGATATATCCATTTCAAATTAATAATATCATTGTAATAGTTGTTACTTTCAATGAAAAAAAGAAATAGTCAAGATTAATGGCAGAATGGATGGAGATCTTTATATTCAGATTTTAAAGAATGAACTCATGAATATCTTTGAGTTTTATGATTTCAATTCTTCTAATATTATTTTTCAGCAGAACAATAACTCCAGGCACACCTGCAAAAAGGTAAAGAATTGGCTAGATGAGCAGGAATTCATTATTGTGATCTGGCCTGCATAGTTTTCTGACCTAAACCCCATTGAACATCTTTGAAAAGAAGGCTTGCAGAGTATAAATACTCTTCTATTGGGATTTATGAGTTGTGAAAGAGAATTAAAGTGGAATGAGAAAAGATACCAGTTGAGGAGTGTCAGAAGTTAATTGTGAAACACACTCATTATGTTGAACTGACTGGCTTTAGCACATCTGTATGTACTTCTTCTGATCAAGATCTTTGAATGTAGAGACCTTAGAACTAGGCAAGAAGAAGTGTAGAGTTAAAAGAACTTGGAAAAGCTAGAAGCTCAAGTGTGCAAGACTGAAGAGACCCAGGCTTGAACATGCCTTCTTTTATATGCTACAGAATAATGCACAGACCATATAAAATGGACTGGCCCTAAAGTATGGTACAGTAAGCTAGCCAATAGCAGAAAAGAAGTGGGAATCTAGAAATACATGCAGTAATCTCATGGTATAATGTCATAGTCTGGATCAATCTAGATCCATGACATGTGAAGATGTGAAATAGTCATGTGACATGATAATGTGAAGAGTTAAAGTATTGTAAAGAATAAGTGAAATTTGTAAAGTTTGAAAATTGTGCATTATAACAGATTGAAAGAATACCTAGGAGGGTTCAGGCAGTTCTTAAAGCAAAAGAAGGCTATACCAAGTACTGATATACCCAATATATCTTCTTGATTTTGAAAGTAACAAAACTATTGCAATAATATTATTAATTTGAAATGGATGTATTTTCACAGCCACTGGACCAAATTATATGATCCAGGGATTAATTTGTAGCTAGGAGTGTGTACTTCCTTTTATGTCACTAAGATAAGCGATATTCCCACGGGTTTTGGTGGTGTGCTTCATGCACCACATTAAGGTTAGGTATTGCAATAGTTTTGAAAGGCACTATATTTTTGTTTATTTGATCCAATTCTATTGGTTTTAGTCTTATCTGACTAAATATTCTATTTTCAGTTCTTCATAGTCTAATGCTGGCATTTGAGAGCAAAGACCAATCTTTTTTTTTTATATGTGGTAGAAAAAAAATTTCTTTACCATAGCCATTAAAAAGGCCTCTTTAATGGTATTTCTGACTGTCTGTGGGCAGATAGGAGTGCTGATAATGGAATTGAAGAACCAAGTGGCCTAAACTGCAATGCTGGCTTTTCCAGTAAGAATTTAATAAACAATAGTATATATATTGGTAAAAGAAAGTCTGGAAAAATAATCACTATAATAGTTTTCTTATTCTGGTTGGACTTTCTGAAGGATCCTAGTCACAGTAGACTTTCCTAGATCAGTTTTGAATGTAATTTTCTGGCAGAAAAACAAGAAAAATAACATTGTTTCTTTAAGCAGCAAAAATATGTTTTATAATAAATATAAGGAAATTTATTTGTAATGGCAGGTTTATATATGTAGTAGGCTAATTAATGACATAATAGTGGCATAATATAATAGTTACCTAAGGTATGTAATAATCTTACAGCATTCCAGAATCCAATACATCTACTAGAAATTTATAGTCAAAAAACTGTTTCATTAAGTTATTATTTTGATATGACTGCCATTTTACCAAGACATAATCAAATGCTCTGATTTTTGTACTAATAAAAAGCCAGGAGCAAGTGCTTTATTTCATATACTTATAATCTAGGATAATAATTAGATGTTGCTAAGAACCATTGCAATTAGTACAAAACATCCAAATGTTGAAATAGTTTTTTAAGCCACTGTAATTTAACTTCAGACTTTATACTTTAGCTATTGTTTCATGTTAACATCTGTCATCTGTTACTCACAGATAGCTCTGTTTTCATCTCCATTTGTTACCTAGTCAACCACTCTCTTCAATACTATAGTGACTTCAAAAAATATTTCAATATTTAACATAAATGCAGAGCATGAGGTATTCTGCAAGCATTTGTGGGAATTTCATTTTTCGTTGATAAGATAAAATATAATACCTACTCCTGGCTACAATTTGGTCCTTAGGTCATGTGATTTTGACCAGTGGCTGTAAAGATATGACCATTTAAAGACAGAGACTTCATTGAAATACTTTATGTACTTTAAATTACTAGAGTATAATTAGTACTGGTATAGCCTCTTTTTGCCTTAAGTACTGCTTTGATCCTTCTAGATATTCTTTCAATCAATGCCTAATAATTTTCCACTAATATCTTCTTCCACTCTCTTTTAATTCTACTTTAAAGCTCCTTTATTTTCTTAAAAGGGTTTTTATTGAAATACAATTTTCATGTTGTGCTGCTGAATCTTTTGCACCTTTGTGTGCATTTCTTCTACTGCTAAGGGAACCCTTTGTTATGAATAACAAGTTCAGAAGTACAAGTATCATATGATCAAGCATGTGATTGTAAGAATTCTATGCCATACAAGAACAAACCCTAGAATATGGTTAAGTTGATATTCAGAGTTCCCTTGGGTTTATGGGCAATGCTTATGATTAGATCTAGCATCTCAGATAATAGTTATTTCCTAATTCAATCTCTGATAAATTTGATCTCAATTCAGATAAGAATCAAGATATGATTGTAGCAGAATTCTAGATGGAATTTTCTTGGCTTTATGGCTAAGGGTATGGTTTAATCTCTGCTTACTCTGAACCCTTATCTTTTATTTTATATAGCCTTTTCCTTAATGTATTCTTTTACCACATGGCTGTTAGTTATACCCTTTACCCTTGCCCTATGCCCTATTTTCTATTTAGATATTGTACTAAAGCCACTGGTTGGTCTGTGCACATTCAGGATTAGTATAAGTAGCTAGTATATTCTATGTTAAGGCTCCCCAGCCTTAACCACTTGTTATCTTGTATATCATAGTCCCTGGCTTGTGCCTTGCAATATAGGCCTTTTCTCTGGTAACTTGTACTATAGCTCCTTAGGCTTTGCTACCCTGAGTATTCCCACTTCATCTTCTTTCTATTCAATTCAAATCTGACACTGAATCCATTGTACCCCCTTAAGGCTGGCTAGTTAGGGTTAGGAAATATTGTACAGAGTCTAACACCATAACACTCTTTAAATGTAGAGGATTCAGAACTAGGCAAAAAGTAAGAGAGTTAAGTAACTTGTGAAAGCAAAAAGCTCAAATATGCAGGACTAGAGAAACTCAGGCTATTACAACTTTGGATGTAGAAGAATAGAGTAAGGTGAGAACAAAAATGGAATATAAGAACCAACCCAAAACAGGTAGGTAAAGATAGTGAGCTTGCAGAAAATTCTCACAGATCAAGGGAGCTAACTTAGAGAGATACCACATCAAAGAAGGTGGATATCACAAGTGCTTAAGTCTAAGGATTTAAGATACCTGGATACTCTATTATATCTATGGTACACAAGCCACAACAAGTCACTATAGTAAAGTAAACAGCATTAATAGAAGTAACAAGAATAAAAGGAAAGGTATGCAATAAAGAAAGTCAAACCTGAATCTGAAGCTTCCAGAATAGTCTGTACTGGAGTTGGCCAAAAAGGTAGGCCAAAGGTATGAAAACTGTAACACAGGCTTGAACATGTCTTCTTATATAGAGCTACAGATGGCATATAGACCATATAGATCTGGCTGCCCTAAAGTAATAGTATAGTAAGCCATTTAATGGTGGAAAGAAAGTGGAGACTCAGAAATACAGTGGCTCAAAAAACTGTTCCAATGTTTGCATGTTTTGCACTAAATGCAATGGCTATCAATAACTACTAATTATCATGCTAGGTTATAAGTGTATGAAATGCAGTGCTTGCTTTTGGTTTTCTATTAGTCCAATGATCAAAGCATTTGGTTATGTTTTGGTAACATGGCAGCCATATCAAAATGACAACTCATTGGGTTAGTTTTTTGACTTTGAATTCCTATTACATATATTGGACTCTAAAGTACTGTAAGATGATTATATATCTTAGGTAAGTAATATACTATGTCACTATTATGTCACTAATTAGCCTGCAGCATATATAAACCCTACCATTACAAATAAATTCCCTTATCTCCATTATAAAACATTTTTCTGCTGCTCAAAAAAATAATATCATCTCTCTTGTCTCTCTTGATCATTTCTGTAGGAAAATTGCATCTCAAACTGGTCTAGGGAAGTCTACTGTGGCTAGGGTCCTTCAGGAAATCCAACCAGAGAAGGAAAATTATCATGGTAATTTTCCTTCAAAACTTTCTCCTACTAACAAGTATGCTATTGTTCAACAAATTCTTACTGGAAAGGCCAGTAATGCAGTTCAGGCCACTCATTTCATCAATTCTATTGTCAGCACTCCTGTCTGCCCACAAATAGTCAGGAATACTCTCAAGAAAGCTTCTCTAAAAGCTGTGGTTAAGAAGAAAAAATCTTTTTTCTCTGCTATTTATAGAAAAAGCAGGTTGGCCTTTGCTCTAAAGTACCAGCATTGGACTGTGGAGGACTGAAAGAGGGTAATTTGGTCAGATGAGACTAAAATCAATAGGATTGGATTAGATGGACAAGAATATGTGTGAAAAAAGAAAGGAAAGGAAATAAGTTCTAAGAAAATCAAAGGTATAGTTAAGTTTGGAGGAGAGTCACTCATGGTATGGGGCTATATTGGATGGAATAGTATGGGAGTTTTAAGTGAGGTTGAGGAAAGGATGGATGCTGAATTGTATGTGGCAATTTTGGAGAAAGGATTGTTGCAGAGCATGAAGAACTCTGGAATTCCTTCAGATGAAATCATTTTTCAGCAAGATAATGATCCCAAGCATATCTCTAGAAGAGCTCAAATCTGGTTTAAGGAGCAAGATATCAAGCTTCTGGATTGGCCTACTCAATCTCCAGACCTTAATCCTATTGAACACACTTGGGGTCATTTAAAAAGATGCCTTTCAGGTTATGAGAGGGCATTTACAGGAGTTTATCAATTATGGAATAGGGTGGTGGTAGAGTGGAAAAGGATTTCTGTGAAGGAGTGTTAAAAATGGATAGAAAGCATGCCTAGAAGGATTCAAGCAGTTATCAAGGCCAAGGGAGATCCTATCAAGTACTAAATACCATATTCTATTTAAAGTCAAAAAACTGACCCAATAAGTTGTCATTTTGATATGGTTGCCATGTTACCAAAACATAACCAAATGCTTTGATCATTGGACCAATAGAAAGCCAAAAGCAAGCACTGCATTTCATACACTCATAGCCTAGCATGATAAGTAGTAGTTATTGATAGCCATTGCTTTTAGTGCAAAACATACAAACATTGGAACAGTTTTTTGAGCCACTGTATTTCATGCCTTGATAATACATAAACATGTTCTCCAGTCTGGATGTAATGTGTTATATTTGTCCAATATATCTGATTTAGTCTTGACATAATCATACAACCTTATGTGTTAATCTTGCCCAACTAACTTGACTAATTCTTCTAAATGTCAAATTAAGACATTTTTATCAGCATGGTGGGTTAACATGCTTAATGCATCATCTGTGGTGATGTGAAGGTAATGTGAGTAGCTCTGGTATGTTCATCATTGAGCACTTGCACCACCTGTGCTAATTCAACTAATTGCCAGCTAATGTTCTTGTATCAACTTGTTTTAAGTTAGTATGTATGTTGCTTGTTGTGCCATCCATCTACTGTTAATTTTCATTGTATTTAGCTTTGTCATCATTATTTTCTGATGCTCCCTTGGCATTGTTATGCCCTGAGTATCTGGGCATCAACAATTAACCCTAAATCTTGAGAAGAGCCTTTGCTGAATACTTGACAGTGGATAAAATAGGTGATTGCCAATTTAAGGCTAAGAAGAATACAACAAGTAGTCCAGATACCTATAGGGGCAGAATACCCAAGTGCTCAAGACTAGTAATCAAGAGCATACATAGGATTCTTTATATATGTTTTAGTATTGTGCATAGATCAAAAACCTCTATAGAAGAATTTCTATAGATCCTGATTGGGGATTAAAAGGAAGAGAAGTATCTATAAGAATAACCAATGACTGAAAAAAAGCAGAGCTTTTAAGAGGGAGATAAAAAGAAGCATAATAGAAAATAACAATAAATAAGAAGATATGAGACTAACTCTATGTCTTGAGTTTAAACTCTATTTTGTGACTCATCTCATACCCTGATAAGATAAAGACTAGATAACCATATGTTAAAGATAAGATAATTTCACATGATCAAAAAATTAAAATTTGTACTATAACAGACATCCTTTATAACCCTCTTTATAACCCTTGACTTGCCATCCCTTTTATTCATGCTTACTGGCTGATCAGATGGCTTTGTAGGTGTGTTTGAATGACATCAATTATTATTCATCATATCTGCAGGATCTTTTAACAATCTCAACTTTCCTGTCTTGCCATTTTTATTTGATTTATTATACAATGTATATTATATGCTTAGTGCATTTATCTAGTGGACATGCTTATTTCTGTGGCTGTTATAAATGTTTCAATGTACTCTGGGGGTACTCTGGATAACTTTGGAGTGAATGGGGCTTGGCTTCACCTTATGTGGTGCGCCCTTATGCTAGTACTGAGTGCCCTAATTTATAAAGGGGTCAGAAACTATTGGAGGTCTGGGATCAGCTGTAGGGCTTTTTTCCAACAAGAGATACAACATTAAGTTGTAGAGTAAGTTGAGGAACTTAGGGTAGGGTACAATGTCAAGTCATGAGGCAGGAGGGGTCTGGGGAGAATCATAACATCATGTTATGGTTGATATTCAAACTGAAGTACAAGATACAGAACTCCAGTACTTATACCTCAGGGAGGCAGATTATCTAAGGAGGGAATGGAGATATGAAAGGAGTTGTCTCATAA
>JBBPKN010000437.1:0-41104 GCA_038089275.1 Pulveroboletus cf. rosaemariae
GAAGGGAATGGAGATATGAAAGGAGTTGTCTCATAAGCAAAGCAGGTGCCAATGCATCCTGGATACAAATGGAGATGTCAGAGGAGACAATGTCAAATAATGTCAAACTGAAACTAAGTGATGACAGAGAAAAGTGCAGCACAAAAAAACAGGAACAGGAAGTGAGGTTGGAGAAACTATGGAGTTGTATCAGAATGGTACAGAGTTAGCATAGGTAATGTTGTAATAAATCATTAGATAGGAAAAGATAAAGGTAAAGGGAACTAGGAAACACACAGCTTAAAGTGTGAAAGCAACTGGAGTTGCACCAGAGATGTAGCAGAGTTGACCCATTGGCACAGAATGTGACACTTAGCCAAAAAGCAGTCACAACCATCAGAGGTATTATCAAAAATAACATGAGTTAAAACCCAGATGACATGTTTAACAGGAAGGAAAAAACACCAACCCTTCTGAGTTTTGAAGTAGCCAACAAAAACAATGCAGATGCCTTTTGAATTAAGTTTGTGGCAACTGGGGAAGTCATCAAGCATATAAGCAATATAGCCAAAATGGTGAAAGCAGGAAATATTTGATTTGTGACTATAGCACTTCTTATAAGGGGCATAGCTAGCAAGAAAGCAGGTTAAATATCAGTTCTTGATGTAAATAACATAGTTTGCAGCCTCTGTCCACAAGGAAAGTAGCAGGCCAGCATTAATAAGGATGGTCCAGATGTGTTAAAACTTTATAAACTGTTAAAAGCTTATACTCTTCTTGCTATACCAGCATAATCTGGGCTTAAACTCCAGAAATTTCTGAAAGATCCAGAGATTTCTAATAAAGGGTCAAGATGGGTTGTGCTGGTTGGAAGGGACTTGGCTTCACCTTATGTGGTGCACTCTTGCACTTCACAGTATTCCAATTTACAGAGGGATTGATTATGAAGAAAAGGATATTCTTGACACTTAACATGGGGAAATTAGATAAGACAAGAAGAGTCAAGTCTAGCATTGCAACTGCAATACAAGAGTCATGTGACCATCACATGATCATGAGAATCCTATGCCAAACAAGGATAAACCCTAGGTTATGATTAAGTTGATATTTAGAGTTTCCCTTGGGTTTGAACATAGCTTATGGTTGAATCTAGTATGTTAGATGATAAATTGTCTTCTGATCTAATCTCCAATGAATCTGGATCTTGATTTAGATGAGGGTCAGATCTAATCATGGCAGATCTCTAAATAGGATTTTCTCAGCCTTATGGTAGAGAATATGGTTTAATCTCTGCTAATCCTAAGCCCTTTCCTTTCATTTTACATAGCTTTTCCCTTGATACATATCTTTACCACATGGCTCATTTAGTTATACTCTCAGTCAGCATGCTCTATGCCCTATTTCCATATTTAGATATTTAGCCCTTAGCCCTGATGGTCTGTGCACCATCCTGAACAATATATATAGTAGGTAGTTTCTTGGTTAAGGCTCCCCAGCCTTAATTACCTGTTATCCTTGAGACTGTTCCATTATCTCATACCATCTCTGCCAATACATGGGCTTATAGGCAGTCTGGCTCTTTAGAGTCAAACCCTCCCTAATTCATCATCTATTCTCTATTCAATCTGAATCTGATACCAAATCCATGTACCCTCTCAAGGCTGGATACTGTTGGGGTTAGAAAGCATTATATAGAGTCTAACACCATAATATCTAGTTTGAAGCACTATCTAAGTGCTGAACTGAAAAAATTCTTCTGAGGCCTAAGAGTGCTCAATACTACTTCTGCTAAATGAAGGCTTTGATCTTAGAGCCAACAAGACTAGGCAAGAGCTAAAAAATAGAAATAAAAGACTTGAACTTATGAAAGTAGAAAGCTCAAGTGTGCAAGACTGGGAATTAACCAGTCTAGTACCTTTCCTTTATATATGCTACAGAAATGTGCACAGACCATGTAAGATGGACTGGCCCTGAAGTACTATACAGTAAGCCATCCAATGGCAATAAGAGAGCAGAGATCTAGAAATACATATATAAAACATGAGATAAATAATGTCATGGTCTAGATTAGTCTAGATCAGTGATAATGTGAAAGTGTGAAGATATGAAATGTGAAAAGGTGAAGAAGTCACATGATGTGACAATGTAAAGAGTTAAAGAAATGTGAAGAAAATAAAGAAAATAAAATAAAATAATAATATAGTTATGGAAGTGGGATCTTGTGATTCCTTCAAGGATATTGTTTAGCCCCAGAGGTCCTCTGGAGTACTCCAGAGGGTCAAGGAATGAGCTGGGTAGCTTAACTAGAGTAAGGATAACAACAAAACAAGGGTATTTATGTTAATATTCATACTGAGGTACAAAATATAGAACTATAGTACTTATACCTCAGGAAGGCAGAACTATCTAAGAATATAGTAAAGTAAGACAGGTGCAAACTCAGATGTGAAGCAGATTTCTAAATATCTAAGAAATAAATGAAGATATCAGGGGAGACAATGTTCAATTATATTAGACTAAAACTAAAAGATAACAGGAAGAAGCAAAAGGAAAACAGGAACAGGAACAAAAACAGAAACAGAGGGTAAAGTGGGACTAAGTACAGAGTAGTGGCAGAGTGATTTGGAGAAGATGAAGTGGAACTAAGATAGTACATACTAAGAATAGAGAAAAACTAAGGTTGGAATTAGAGTGAAATAGGAACAGAGGACTGGAAATGCTTGTACTAATGGCAAGGCAGAAGATTTACAAGTGTTGCTGAAGTGGGATGGAGTGATAACAGAGGGCTGAAGTTGCATGGAAGGGAGTCAGAGGGCTAGTGTGGCTTACTGGGTGCAAGGACCAGGTATAAGCTAGGTTAGAATTGGGTCAAAGGTATGGAATATAACAAGATGTGATCAATAATGGTGTGATTAAGCCAATCAGAGACTCCATTCTGTTCAGGCATACATAGGGTTAAGGACTTCCAGCAAATACCCTCCTGTTTCATGAAGAAAATCCAGGCAGTGGTAAAGTATTCACTGCTGTTGTCAGTTCAAAGGATTTGAATAGATATTGCACTTGATTTCTTTACTTCAGACTTCCAGAGTTTAAAGGCAGAAAAAGTGTTATGTTTGTGTTGAAGAAAAAGGATCCAAACTTACCAGGAGTAATCATCTGTGAGGGTTATCATATAGCAGGATTTCAAGACACTCTGAACTAGAGATGGGTCCCAGAGGTTTGAGTGAATAAGGGCAAGAAACTAACCAGTGTGGCCATGCTTAGAGAGCAGAAATAAGGCATGTGTGAGCTTGCCCATGACACATGGCTGGCAGATGGGTGGATCCTGATGCAATTCAGCTTTGGTAAGATTGGCACCATGTACAAGTCCTTTTCATATGAGCAAGTGCACAGTGAAATAGTTCAAGTGACCAAGACAGTAATGCCATTGCTCTAGCTTGAAAATAGGATCAGTGGCTGGGTAAGCCAGGGCAGGGAAATATCTATGCACATCAAGGTAGTATAGTCAGTCAGCATGGTAGATAGCAGTGAAAACAGGCTGTTTAGATTTGGCAAGCATGTTAGTGACTAGTTGATCATTATTCTTCAACTCAAAAGAGATGCAATGACCAGCACCAAATAGAGTGTAACAATAAGCATTATCAAGTTGCAATACTGAGATAATGGAGATAGAGGATATAGGAACATGACAGGCATCACATAGGCAAAGCCATGTAGTGCCAGAAGGTTGGCTAGCAATGATCTGAGCTTCACCACAATCAGAGAAAATAGTTTGGCCATTACCAAAACCACTAATACTGCCACTGGGGAACATAGAATAAAATGTAAATGAATGCTGATTCATGAGAATGTGAGTGTCATATTCTGTACCTCTGACCCAGTTCTAATCCAATCCTAATCCAGTTTACAACTGGTTCCTGCATCTAGTAAACCAATCTAGCCCCTTTACTTCCCTCCAGGCAACTCTGGCCCTCCATTACCATTCCATTCCACCCCAGCTATGCATATACACTTCCTGCCCCTCCATTGGTATACACTTCCCCAGCCCTTTGCTTCTGCTCCACCCTATTCCATTTTCAGCCCTATTTCTATTTCAGTTAAGTACTATCTTAGTTTTACTTTGTCTTCTCTGGACCACTCTGGTATAACTCTGTTACCATTTCCACTCTTAGTTATTGTTACTATTCCTGTTCTGTTCCTGTTCCTGTTCCCACTCATTTCATCCTGTCATCCTTCAATTTCAGTCTGATATGATTGAACATTGTCTCCCCTAACATCTCCATTTGTTTCTTAGATATCTAGACATCTGCTTTGCTTCTGAGTTTGCACCTGTCTCACTTTGCTACACTCCTAGATAGTTCTGCCTCTCTGAGGTATAAGTACTGTAGTTCTGTATCTTGTACCTTAGTATAAATATCAACATAAACACTCTTTTGTTATTGTCCTCACTCTAATTAAGACCTTGGATTCACTCTGACCCTCCAGATTACTCTGGAGTACCTCCAGGGCCAAGCAATATCCTTGAAGGAATTGTAAGGTCCCACCTCCATAACTAGGCTTGACTCTCCTTATTCTGCCTATCCCTCTTGTTGAGTGCTAAGACAGCCTTTTTTCCCACCTTTGACATTCATGTAAATCAGAACACCAGAAAGTGCAAGGGCACAACACATAAGGTGAAGCCAAGTCCTGTTTAATCAATGAAACCTTTTCTGGATTCCCTTAGACCACTCTGAATGTCTCTGGAGTCTCTGGAGTTATGACCTTTTCTTAGAAAGGAACTTGGTATATGTTTTAACAGTATACTCAAACTTGAGAGATACAGTTTTAACAGTGAGTAAATGCACCAGAATCAATAATAGGCATGAGATATGCTGAATATGCATAATATGTAAAATCTTGAACATTTGGATAAGACATGGCCAATCATGCAAGGATGTCAAATGACAGACAAGTGCAAGAAACTGTTCCAAAGTGACACTTACTGCACTAGAACCAGTTACATGACATCATATGATTATATACAAGACAACCCTTTTTCAGCTTAACCCTAGTTTGTGGTTTCATTCTATTAAAAGTATTTATTATCCTTCTTTCCCAGCAGTGGTCATGTGACAGTTAGTTACCTAACATGGATCTTCACTGGATCTTCCTGGGAACTGCCCTCCTCTCTAATCTCCATGAATCTTATCTTAGATCTGGATCTTAGATATATCTGTGGCAGAACCTTAGATTGGATCTCATCTGTGGCAAAGATTGTCATCCTCATGGGTGCAGCACCTCTGACCCTGTACTTCCATTTCAAGGCCATACCTTCTCTTCTATTCCCATTCATATCCATATCTGCCCTTTATTAACATTTCTTTATTTCTGCTTCATGCTTTTCCCTCATTCCCTTCCTTATCTATTAGCCCAGGGTTTGGGGCATTTCCTGATTAGTAGCTCATGTATTAGTCAGCAGTAGTCCTTAAACAATATATAAAAGCAAGAGTGTAAAGGGCTGGCTCTCCAGTCCTTATTACTTGAGTCTTAGATTTTCACAAGTAATCTCTTGGAGATTCTCCCTTAAGACCTGGCTGGGGCTTGTCCCTTCACAGTCTTGATTAGGCTCATTCCTTTTTTTTCACTCACCTAGTTAGAGCCACTAGTCTTCAAAAGCTCACTTAGTAGAAAAAGTACCCTCAGATAGGGTTAGAGTTAGGATGAGTTTTACTTCATTTAGCAGTAGCAGATGCCCTCATGCAAAGAATGCATGTCAGAAATACCATCAGTCATCAGGCACTTCTCTAGCACAAAGTTGGAAACTTTATTCTTTCCAGAATCCTTTTTAGCAGCTTTTTCTTTTTTTTTCTTTTTACTGCATATCTTCTTTCATGTACCTTTACCCTCCAGGTCCCCATTCTTTGCATAGCAGGTTGCTTTGTTGTGTTCAATACACTGGCAGTTTGTGCAAAATTTCATACTGGCAGCATAAGCTATTTGCTCTAATACTACAAGCACATTTTCAGATGTTCCATGGGTTGGTGTGGTGGTGGTGATCTTTTGGTAACATTTTTCCTAGAGTATCTCAGAGATAACACTAGATAGTGTTGTTGTTACCTTATCAAAACACATACCCTTGATAAGGTAGTCCCAGGAATTAGAGTCCTTGAAATTAGATGATAGTATTGACAAGAGAATAATGGCAGCAAGCCATTCCTAAATAACAAAGTTTGCATTGGTGAGATGGTGCATAGCTTCCTGATACTTATTGATGTGTTGATACATTATCACCACTTGGCATATAATATGTGAGGCAGCAGAACCAGTAAATAATTGATTCAGTGCCAACTTGACTGAATTCTGCAGCAAGAAGTATCCAGGCTTCATTTGCAGTATTCAGATGAACAATTTTAACAACAAGATCTGCTTTAATGCATTTAGTGATGAATGCACAGGCAGTATCATCCATTTTGCACCAGATTTGTAGTTGTGTTGGATCTGTGGGCTGGGGCATGGTACTATCCACAATTTCAAATAGACCATAGTAGCTAAGTGCTTTCTTCATGCAATGGATCCATACAAAATAACCTGTCTCATCTAAAAGACAGTCTTCTTCTGCACATGGAAAAAAGTAGCTGGAATTGGATGGCATCTCCCATGATATAGGAACAGGTAAGGTTGTTAATTATGGGGTACTGCCTTGGCCAGACATGATAGCTTAGGGGTTAAAAGTACAAAGGAGACTTAAGTGCAGAATATATGTGTGTTAAGTCTCAGAGCTTATAATCTAATGAAAGTAAGGACTAAGTACATGTTAGTGAAAGGTACTTTGACATACAGTAGATTCATGCATATCTTAGTCAGGATGGAAAAACAACTAAGGGTGCTGTGTGAAACAGTAGGCAGTATTATGATAAGGCAGAGCTGAAATATACTAGCATATTGGAAAGACAATGGAAGATTGAAACTGTCATAGTAAAACTGTAGGCTGTGATATATGGGAATCATATCATAATCAACACTATCTTTCATCTCTCTTTGTCTAAGCAAGATTCCAATGTGCTGTCACATTATATTTTGTTTATTAAAAAAAGTCTAAATATGGAATTGATTTATAAAGTCACTATAGATTAGATAACTTGGAAAATCTGCCCACTAAGGTATTGCTAGTTAAGTAAAGAAGGCAAAGCAACACTGAACAAGACCTTGATGATTTGGAGATGTTGATTGTTTTCTAGTTACTTTATACATGGGAACTTTTTAATACTACATAATTTTTTGTGTATAGGATTTGAATAGCCACCACTGTGTACTATTTGGCTAGTTCCAATGTTATTCATTATAAGCATGTCTACTATAGTTGATTACTTGCCATCTTGCCCAACCAGTAAACCTAAGGCCAGGGAGATTCACAGCTCTTTATCAACTTGATCATTGAAATGGTTTGAATCATCCCAATAGATATATATACACATGTGTACATATAATCCTGTCCTCTTTTCTTTTCTTTTCCTCTGGAATAACTAGTGACAGGCTCGCATCCTCATTAATGTTGATCATCAGTACAGGTACCGGAACCCCATTCGGCGTCTAATAGCCTCGTCGAACGTGATCCCCTCCAACTTGGCCGCTTTCTCGATCCGCTCTCGTTCGGGTCCCCCCTGCGAATGCACTAGATCGAGCTCAGCACGTTCCATCCGTTTGTTCTCGCGCACGAGTAGCACGCGTATCACTAACAATAGGTGGAGGGGTTCCCCAAATGAGTCAGTTCGTTACATACTCGGGGGGTGAGAGAACTCCCAAAAATGTCACGCACCAAAAGCGAGGAAAGTAGACAACGCGAGCGCACAGAATGCAATGATCATCGATGGATGATACCGAGGACCCCAGTCCGCTCGCCAGATGTAGGATCCCATCCTGTGTTATACGGCATTTGTGAGATCAATGTGTGGTGGTGCGTGGTAATGAATGGGACGTACAAATTTCCTAGGTTCCCAAACCCGTTCACAAGACCGATCGCTGCGGATCGTTTTGCAGGTGGTCGAGGGATGGCATTGACAACCCATACCAATGCCAACGAAAACCCTGGAACGGCATGTGCGCGCGTAGGACAAAAGAGGTAAGACAGGTCAAATGACTTGGTAGTGGAAGCGCAAACACTTACCGCAATATCCGGACGTCATGAGGAACAGCGAAAAGTATCTCCCAACGACACTCATAGTCGACAGCGAGATGATGTAGCCGACTATGGCCACCCACCACCAAGTAGCCTGGTGGAAGAACCGCTCACCAGTGATGTCTGCATCGATTCTGGTCTATAAAGACAAGGGAAATGGGTGGGCCGCTTACCAGCATGCCGCGCGTTGACGAGTGTCGCAATGGCCGCAAAGACCCACGGTGGGCTGACCGGAAACGTAGTGAATAAATGGCCAAACAGCACAATACAAACATACGCTGCCATCAGCAGAGTGTTGGTTGTCGAGTAGCCAAGCGTGGCAGTCAACCTGACCCCAAATCATTGTCCGACTTCAATCACATAAGGTTCCCTATTCGTGAAACACTCACGTGGGGAAGAAGTTGGAGAAGCTGAGTCCCAACAGTTGTGAACAGCTCATGAGCATGAAAATGGGGACCTTGGGATCTTTGAGCGCCAATTTCAGGCCATCGAAGAACCTAACAAATACACTTTCTGTTTGGTGCCCTGGGAGACATGGACGACATACGAATCTTGTCCCGAATCCTGGTCGGCTTCGCCAGCATCTTCCGCAAGTCGAAGCTGTGCTAAATGTCTCTCTTTAGGACTTATCCACCTGGTGTTGTTCGGCTACCAGTGTCAGAATGCGAACTCAGGGACGTGTCAAATCACACTATCGGGGGACTCAAGACGTACATAATCCGGGAGTAGCCACCTACAAGTCTTGTTGAGCGGAATGGGAACCACCAAGGATCACAAACATGAAACGCACAAGGACAATAAACCAATAAAGATCGTTATAGCGCCCTCGATATAGAAAAGCCTGCGTTGGAGGGTAAGGGTGACGTCAGATGACAAACTTGCCATAGGTACCTGTCAAGCCTACCACCGCCATGCTGCGATACCCATCGCTCCGTTCATGCTTCCGAGGATTCCGGCAGCCCATAACTAGGCACGTCGAAAAGGTCAGGAGCCGGAACGGAGATGGAACATGGCAAAACTCACACTACCAAAAGCATTGGAAATAAGTAGTCCTGCGTAGAGAATGGCCGATCGGAGAGCCAGCTCCTACCAGGAAGGAATTACCCCAATGCTAACATATGACCAGAGGAGCTCGAACCTTGCGTGTATACCATCTAGACAACAGATAGACAGCGCCAGGGTAGAATGCAGCCTGAAATGGCGCCTCGTGTCAATCGTCCCTATCACGTCTCGCTCTGTCACCTACTTCTGGCAACCCGATGAAGATGCGACATGCGATGATACCACCAAAGTTTTGTGTCACGCCAGTGAGAGCACTCGTCAAGCCCCACAAGATGACACAAGTACCGATGTAGAGGCTGGGTCTGAACAGCACCGATATTCCACGGAAATACCGCTGGAAAGTATGGGAATGTGACATACCTCGAAATGTGGTTGAGGACCTCGAGATGGTTCAAAACGATTGCACCAGTAGAGATAGCGGACAGCTTACCATGTTAGAAGGAATCTGTGCCGGGCAATACGATACATAAAGGATCGCCAGTACAGTATCATACTGAACATCTGTCATCCTGGTGAGTGACCAGGATCTACGAACAAGTGAGAACATGCCGGATAAACCTAAATCCGTCTGTAAACCCTTGAGCCGAGCAGAGGTGATGGCGGTGCGCTAGAATATGAGACGTCGGTCAACGCACTGCATGCACGTCGCACCACATGGGACGCACGTCGATGTAGTTCATTAGATAGATAACGACGACAGTAGGTAGTAAACGCCTGTCAAGCTTTCGAAGAAGCCGTCGTTCTGCAGTATGTCGCGCTTCTACTTGCAACGATTTTTGGCCGTCGTTGATGCTCATAGTGGTCGCACCCTCGTACGACTCGCTTTTCTTCTCAGGCTCGGTCGACATGGTGAGCATGAGAGGAAGAAATGGTAGCTTTCAACTCTCATGATCTAATCCTGTCAGATATAAGGGCTCTCAAAGGGGGCTTCCGTAACCTTGTTGGTGGTTATCCTAGTAACGGCACACGGGGCCTTGTCATGATCATATCCGAGAACCAAGGGATCTCATCTGACCAGATGGACTATTATCATATCAGGGCCGTCAGCAACAACTAAGAGGCAAGCATTGCCGGGCCACCGAATAGCAAGGAAATGAGGACAAGTGAGAATGAACCATTTGCTGGGACGATGGTCGGTTGTGAATGTGTGAATTTAGGTCCTGTGTCTGTTTGTCCTTCTCCACGCATGGTGTGTAACATCCAAGCGAGACAGAGGGCGTAGTAACTTCGTCTGATCGAGACGTTGCTTGTCTCGGCGGGGCAACCATCGGACCAACCAGTAAATTACCCAAGGGGCGCAATTGGTCAAAAATTGGTGATATATTCGCAGTTGAGCAAGGCTTCTGCAGGGGTCCCCGTTGTCAATGACCGCGTCTTTATGTAAGGGGATGACTTCGCTAGGTATACGTTGCACCAATCCTCGTGGACAGTGATGGTTCGCCGCTTGCACCATACAAGCGGCTAGCAATTCGCTCGCTATCGGCCGTACATATTCAAGATGTGATCCCTGACAATGCAAACTGGTAGAACGCAGACAAGCGGTGATACCACGGAAGGGAATCGATCGGATAACACTGTGATCAGGGTGCAGATGTCATCTGAGAGATGCTTGCCATGTGCCAGCTGTGGCAGCCATATCAGTACATGTGAACTTGTCTGTACCTTTTTTCTCCGTCCAGTCCCCAGCTGATAAAGCGGATTAGTCGCAGTAAAGCTTTGACACTCAACTTGAACTTTATCTATATCATTTCTCCTCATTAATGATAATACGATCTCTGGGAGGAATGGAGAGGATGGAATAAGAAGAGATTGATGGGAATGTGTCATGTCAGTTCGACGCTGGGCTGACCTTCGGCGGGGATTCAAATTCTTTAGGAAGACTCGCGTCCGTAAATCGAACAAATTTCATAGCGTACCAATGTGAATTGAAGGTCCTTGATTTTTCCTGCTGATGAATGGCCTTGAACTGACATCGACCTTTTCTAACGAATTTGCGAATTTGCGATGCCCGTCGCCCAAGATCCGCTCTGTACCATTCCAAGTTCAGTCGAGGTACACGCGGTCCACAAACTGACGCAACTTGCGCTCGACTATGGGAAATATTAACATCTGATTCGGGGTTTTGTGTACAGGTTTGGTGGATATCGCATCTACGTCCACGCATATCGTGACTCATCCTCAAACTCTACAGACCATCGATTTATTCCCTTGACTGGATAATCTGGACTTGTCATCATGAGCAGCAAGGAGATGCGGCCATGATGTTATATTGCAACAGAACAGTGTGGTCCCATTCGCCACCTCGACAGCCTTCTTCCGGACTCTGACATAGACTCAGGTCCCGTTCATAGTCTCCCTAAGTGCGTATACCTGCAAGGTGTTGGCATGTCGGATAAGCTCCATTTTTCCACCTAAATTGCGCCGACTAGGCCGCACCAGGAAGGTCCTTAGAAATCCAGTCCATTCGACACAGCGGAGATGGCGACGTTGATCTCCCTTGTGTACTAGTTTCATCCGTTTCTCCTTTCCTAGCAAGTTCTCACGTATAAGCGCGAGGTGTCGTTGACTTCGCCCGTTCCTCCATCGTCCAATTTGACAACGTTGGTGATCAGTACGTTCTTATCTTGCTTCAATTAGAGTCACCACCCGATTCAACCTGCTGCTTATCGGGTGGATGACATACTGTCCCTGGATACAACATTTCATGCTCTAACACATTCATCAGATATCCTGTCAGCGACATCACCTCCAGAGCGACATTCGGGGAAAATCTCTGATATCAGTGTCGTCTTATGACTGTTCATATTTACAGTAAATTGCGGTTCCAGAGGAAGTGTGATAATGATCCCATATATCATCAGCCTAATTGATCGTTCATCTTCCAGTTCCCTCTCCTACAGGGACGGTTTAAGCATGAGTGAGTGGTTAGTTGTGTTTATCCATTATTTGTCAGTTACGAGTTGGAGGGTCCTGTTTGAAGTTGGTCCGCCGAAGCGACGCAGGTGCTCTATGATCATTGTATCCGAAGATCTGCACAGGGTTTCCTTTCACCAGTAAGAGTAGCAACACACATCAGTCGTGGCGGTAACGATGATTCAGCGATACACCTTCAAATAAAGTACATTCATGGAAGTCTCGGCAACCTCGTATAGAAAATCAAAAACAATTGAGGCACGTAACACACGTACGAAGGAATCATTCAATCAATCGTCAACCCTCCTCTTGAACATGATCCTGGCACTCGAGTCGGGGAGCACTGCATACTCAAAATGCAGTGATAGGGGGCGCGTTACATTATCCGTCAGCTTGACATCATATGTCACCACGATGTGGGCCAGCATGGATTTCATTACACTCGCAACAAAGAAACGTCCTGGGCTAATAGCATGACGTTAGATGGTCATCGGAAAATCCAAGAAAGAAAGTGGCGTTGCCATGCATGCCGGCCATGTCCAAAAGGCAAGTATTCGTTGGTTGTCGCCGTAAACTGATGCTTCACGCCTTTCCCGTCCTCCTCATGCAAGTCCGCAAACCGGAACGGCTGAAATTCGTTGGCGTCCTCGTAGAACGATTCGTCACGGTGTATGGATCGAATGGCTACAAGAATCGTTGTACCCTTCGGGATAAACGTGCCATCTGAGAACGTGAAATCTCTCAGTGCCTTGCGCCTCAGACCCACTAATTGACCCGGTCGTCAGAGCCAGCACAACGCTCAGCAGTAGATGTGGGAGACACTCACCGCCACCAATGCCCTCGAGACGTTGACACTCCTTAATGAAGCTATCTACCTTCCGCAACTTCCCCAGTGCAAAATTCGACCATCCCTCCTTCTCAACAATTGCTTCAACTTCCTCCCGAAGGGGTTTGATGTATTGTGGATTCGCTGCGAGGTAGAAAAGTACATGAGTGAAACTCTGGAATGTTAAATTAATCTAGCGGGTTGGAGTTTCAACGAGAGTCTCGTACCGTATGTTGGAAGTCGTCTAATCGCAAAGCGAAATGATTTGAGCGACGTATGCAGCGGAGGGACATCAGAACCCACATGGATAGCGGCAAAATTGATGACCAAGATACGAGTCACCAAGGACTTTACTGTCGTTTCCGGACCTTCTGCTTCATCCATCAACCACGATAGACAATCACTCTATCAAACAACCTATAGTGAATGTCGATCTCGTCTACGAACGAGATTACAAACAGGCTTGTCGGCCCACTCATTTCCATGTTCATCAAGGCATTTTCGTCGCTCCTCGATTATTGGACCAAGAAGCTTTTTTCCAAGCTCGGCACTTTATTTGACATTTGTGAACAATCGGGTAGCTATACTGCTACGTCGTTTTATATCAGGCTTTAGAAAGACGATTGCACACCACTTACGGTTTCAGCAGATTCGGGAACAACCGAATAATAGCCCCCCCGCTAATGGCACTGACAGTATACTGAATGCTGAGATTGACCCAGTCAGGATGACGGCCTAGAGTAATCGAAGTAAGGGCTGAGGAATGGAAGGCAATGGAAAGACTCACACAGTGGGAGTCCGACAAGCATTCTGTTGCTCACTCTGCTGACTATCTGTTGCATACTGATGAATGCTGGAATACTCTTCCATTCTGGTTGCTCCCCGACATTGATGAACAGCAAACGCGAATAGAGCGAGATGCCCACCGTTTTCCCTGAGATTTAGCACGTCGTCGAAGGCCGTAATCATCTCGTTTCTGATCTCTGAATACAAGACTCCGATGTTCCGAGTGAGCTGCGATCGTATGATCGAAATATGATAAGGGTTATGGTGATTTTCAGGTCCCATTATGTACTTGATCTGAACTCGCTGTCGGTGATATTTGATACAAGTTAAGCATACTAAAACAATGTTAATGGTCACCCACATCATTCATGGCTTCATTAATAGAGAGCACGTCATCAGGGGCCCTTCGTATTTCTTCCACGTGCTTGAGGCTGCTGAAAATGACGACCCAATCGTGGAATTCTGCAATTTTGAATGTCGCTGACTTGTGCTGGAACACTACGGGTTGGCACGCATAAAATTTGCGAAGTACCATGCTTGCCTTCTCATATCCTTCTTGTATAACGTCAATCACGTTAGTCAGAGACTTAAGTCCAGCCAAATGTATGCCAAGCCAGCCACTCGAACCGACAGTGGGTATAGCATCAAGCTGGGAGAACCAGCCAGAATTTAGGAGAACGAACGTTTCTAGGAATTATACTCACCTTGGAAGGTCGAGACAACCTTAAGATGATGATGACAGTGGCAGTAACAATACCATAACCAAAGATGCTTGCCACAAGGTCGAACAGTCGAGAGCTCATTGGGAATGATTTTCTTCCGAAACACAAGGTCTATCGCCCCATTTAAATCCTCCACCCCGGTGGAAATCGCGGAAACTCATGACACTCCATCTCCGTGAAATTTTTCAATCAGAAAGCTAATGTGACACGCAGGAGTTTCAGGGTGGTATGACCTCCCGTCGGAGGTCACAACTGAATGGCTCCGTGAGACACTGTAACCGATATTAGGAAACTTGGGGCCGTCTAAACCCCTAGAGGTGGAATGAGCACTCAAAGGGAGAGTGTTTCCTTTCAGCACCGAATTTCCGACACTCCCAGTGAATGAGACTGGCGATAAGTGACATACATGATGAGCTGTCAGGATGAAAGGGGATATATGATGAGCTATCAGGATGAAAGGGCATACATGATGAGCTGTCAGGATGAAAGGGAGAGCTCGATACGCAGTACCTCCAATATTCAATCAGCACTCGGGCTAGTGCTGATCTAGCGCAATCCATAACACAGATGATTACAATCCAGCATGGGGAGTACTTGAGCGGTGATGCTGCCGCAAACAGGATCAAGTTAGACCGAAGTGTGGTCAAAGTTCATTTCAGGTTTGTGGTGTGGAGGGGGCCCATTCTAAAATATTAGGGGAGAAGGATAGGGACTTGGGGCAATTTAGGGTAATTTTTCGACCCTTCCAACGCTTACTGTACCTGTCTGCATAGATGCAACTGTTACGCGTAACGCAGTGCCAGTTGCGTTGCTAATTGACCCCCTGATGACGGGTCACAATGGTTGCTCGCATAGAAACTGTAACACGTCTGAAATACAACTACTAGTTAACCATCAAAATTGATGAAAGCCCAAATATCCTCTTCCTCCCTGTTGAAAGGAGTATTGTGCACAGGTTAACTGGAATTATAATAACCTATGAGAACCTCAGTAGATGTCAAGCTACTAATATTAGGAGTACTACCTATGAGAACTGTAGTAGGTTAGTATAGTAGCAAATACCAATAAAAATAGGGCTTACCCTCAGTAGATGTCAAGCTACTGAGGACAACTAGAAAATGGTACGAAGTGTACGCTCTAAGCTTATGTAAGGATTACCATATATGGAAAGCTAAAGCGTGCTGGTCAAGTTTACAACACTCCCCGACCTGTAAAACTGCAAGATACTTGTAGTCACTAAGTATCCTAGTGTAACTAATGATACGATGAAGCTATTAGCTTATGTAATCGGTGGAGCGTAGGTAATCAACAAATTCCAACATGACTGCTGTCAGTTCTAAGACACTCTCCTCTCTGACATCTATATCTTCCTTTTACTTTTACTTTTACATTAGTTTCCCCTTTCACTTTCCCTTTTCCTTTACTTTCACTTAATTCACTTGGTGATAGTGTACAGCCAATTGGAGTAAGTCATAATACAGTGACTTTCAAAATTGATTTAATAGTTTGCAATTTTGTTTAATAGCTTACCAACAAGAACAAATAAGGCCAAAGTAAAGGGAGAATGTGGGAAGAACATGCCAAGGGAAACACAACAAAAAAAGAATTATGTAATTTGGACATGTATCCATGAAAATACAGATAGTTTAATTTAATATGTTATTAAATTAATTTTGTAATTGAATGGTAAGAGATTGAAGTATGATAATTCTAGTACCTTGTATCACCCTCCTTGGTCTTGATTACAGCTTGGATTCTTCTAGACATCCTTTCAATTAAGTTCTGACATATCTCTAGCTTTATATTTATTATAACTTTAACTTGTAATAAGAGCTAAGAGAAGCAGTAAAAGAGGCAGAACATGGGAAAATACTAACCACACAGGGGCTAGGGCAAGAATGAGAGGAATAACCTAGAAATGGAATTACAGACTAAGGAAGCAGGCCATAAAAAGCCAGAGAAGACTAGTGGCAAAAGTACTCAAGTTTAAAAAGACTTGACACTGGCCTAGTTATTATGTTACTACTCAGATATTACACAGATTTAGCCATGCAATGCATATAAAGTATTAAATATATTGGCAGTAGTATAAAGTAAAGGAAAAAAGATAAAGAAAATACTAAGTAGAAAGAAAAATTATAGTACTATTTTTTTTTAAGCACAAGAACTTTGGATAAGTCAAAGCTATAATATTCAGAAGAATGTCATATCCCATACCAACACATCAACTCTGCTCCATCTCTGGTGCAACTTTGATTGCTTTTATGCTTTAAGCTATGTATTTCCTGGTTTCCATTACCTCTGCCCCTTTCTATTTAATATTGATTACAACTTTACCTATATTAACTTCATACCATTCTGTTACAACTCTGTAGTTCCTTTGTTCTCACTTCCTGTTTCTGTTTCTTTCTTCCTTACCTCTTTCTGTTGTTATTTAGTTTCAGTTTGACATTACTTGACATTGTCTTCCCTAACATCTCCATTTGTATCCAGAATGCATTGGTACCTGCTTTGCTTATAAGACAACTCCTTTTGTATCTCTGTTCCCTCCTTAGATAATCTGCCTCCCTGAGGTATAAGTACTATAGTTCTGTATCTTGTATCTTGGTTGAAATATTGACCATAACATGACATTATGATTATTTTTGACCCCCTCTTGCTTCACAACTTGATATTGTATTCTACACTAAGTCTTGTGACTTGCCTTATGACTTGATATTGTACCCCTCAGTGAAAAAGCTCTATGGCTTACCCCAAATCTCTGACCCTTCTCTGATCTTTCTGTAAATTGGGGTACCTGGCACTAGCATAAAGGCACACCACATATGGTAAAGCCAAGCTCCATCCACTTCAGAGTTATCTAAAGTACCCTCAAAGTACATTGCAGTTTATAACAAAGAGCCAGGGTACTTGCTATGTTGGACTTTTGTTACTATGATACTGGATTATGTAATCATGATATTTAGTTTCACTGCTCTGCTTTGTTTTATACCTCAGTGTACTACTCTGTGACTAAAATAAGACACTACTCTATATTCCTTCTTCCATGTTACTTATATCACCTGTAGTTATAGTGGCTCAAAAAACTGTTCCAATGTTTGCATGTTTTGCACTAAATACAATGGCTATCAATAACTACTAATTATCATGCTAGGCTATAAGTATATGAAATGTAGTACTTGCTCTTGGCATTCTATTGATCCAATGATCAAAGCATTTGATTATGTTTTGGTGACATGGCAACCATATCAAAATGACAACTCATTGGAACAGTTTTTTGACTTTAAATAGGATATGGTATTTAGTATCTGGTATAATTTTCCTTGGCCTTGATAACTGCTTGAATTCTTCTAGATATGCTTTCTATTCATTTTTGACACTTCTTCACAGAAATCCTTTCCCACTCTATCATTACCCTATTCCATAATTGATGAACTCCTATAGATGCCCTCTTATAATCTAAAAGGCATTTTTTCAAATAACCCCAAGTGTGTTCAATAGAATTAAGGTCTGGAGATTGAGCAGGCCAATTCAGAAGCTTGATATCTTGCTCCTTAAACCAGATTTGAGCTCTTCTAGAGATATGCTTGGAACTATTATTTTGCTGAAAAATAATTTCATCTGAAGGAATTTCAGAATTCTCCATGCTCTACAACAATCCTTTCTCCAAAATTGCCACATACTATTCAGCATCCATCCTTTCCTCAACCTCTCTCAAAACTCCCACATCATTCCATCCAATACAGCCCCATACTATTATAAACTCACTTTACTTACACCACTTTTAGCTCCTATTTCCTTATCTTATCTTATTTGGATTACCTTTAGTTTGGCCAGCATCTTTTACCTCATGTTGGCCTTATGGCCTGGTCTATGCACAGATACTTAGTAATATATAAGGGCAAAGGCTTAGACTGGGTTCCCCAGTCTAAAGCACTTGTTTATTTGTTGCTATTATCCTTTCTCTGGTCTGACTGCTTGTGTGGGCACCCCTCAAGGCTTGGTCTCTGGGATTAGGGTTGGATCCCTTAACACTTGCTTTAAACTTCTTACTTGAGCAGTGCTGTTTGTTGCCATAATTATTGTCTCAGCAGTTGTCTCCCCACCTTTGTTAGTCAGCACTTACCATCACCTCAGTCTCCTTTCAGTTATTGCCCAGATTGGGCAGAAAGTTCATGCAAACCAGCTCATATTCCAAAACTGAGCAGAAAAAGCCAAAGAAAGTTTTTCAGATGCTTTGAGACCTTGGCAGGTCAAAAAACTGCTTTAGTGGAGGAGGATGGACCTGCTCATGTCTGAATAAACTGAGTAGGAGTTTAGGGATCTCCTGGAACAAGTCCATGAGTCTTTTTATTTTCGAGTTTTTTATTTACAGATCTAGTGGACCTAAGCTTTATGCTTCCTTAGTCAATGCTCCTTAGTTACCTCCCTATGAGTTTTTCTATTTTGGGTCAGATCTAGCAGGTCTGAGCTTTATGCTCCCTTAGCCATGCTCCTCAATTGCTATCTTTCAACTTTTACCACCTTTGCCAGAGTTGTCAGATCTCTGTGACAAAAACTGTTCACACAAGTTGGTTAGCAGATGTTAAAGAAGATTTTCAGGCTTTACTGCCATCAAGAATCAGTATTGCACATTTCACTGAAGAAGTATCATTGGACTGGAAAACTATGGTGAACTGCAATGTTCTAAAACTAGATTTGATCAAAGCATGTTGTTAAACTGTTTTGGTGTTGTGGGTCATCCTGTGAAACCCTCATAGTTTGTTGGAGTCCTCAGAGTCATTGCAGACCAGCTCATATTTCAACAATTGAGCTGTATATTTAAGGAATTGGACCAGCTCAAGTCCAGACAGGTAAATCAAGTCAATATGAGTTTTTCTTTGAAGCTTCCCAACAGGTTTTTTGAATATCGATATCTCTTGCTCAAAGCTACTCAATTGTTCACCCTATGAGTTTCTGTTATGAGTTTTCCTTTCAAGTTTGCCACAGTCAGTTATCAGAGTCAAAATCCACTAAGGAGCCTTCAAAGAGTTTGTCAGTGTTCTTACAACCATTACAAGCCATTTGTTGGTGTTCACACAACCATTGAAGTTGAAGAGACCTCAGCAGGTCTATAAACTGCTTTCTGAGTCATTACCAATGATAGAATGAGGGTCATGCTGTTAAGTGTGCAGTCTTTTGTTGTTTTGAGTTGCTCAAGGCTGGAACAAGCATCATACCTCATTGAGCACCCTACAGCCAGTTTCCAAGTTCCTGGTGCATCCTCTTAGAACAGGGGTCGCCATGTTTGAATTTCAGCCTTATAAGTTTGGCTGTTTGACCCCAAGGTCATTTGTTAGTGTCCATACAACTGTCCTGAGTTCATTTCCCCACTGGTCCCCTGTCCATCCATCCTGACATTACCAGTAATCACCTCCTAACATCCATTCTCCCCACAGACACCTAGCATTAAGCCTTGTGCAAAGATCAAGGTTCCTTACCCTATATGAGTCTACATACAAGCCTGAGATGAGCAGAAACAGTCCAGTAAGCAATATTGCCAACCCTATTGTAGCAACTTGCTATTCTGTTCCCCATCTCCCTACCTGTTTCTCCTCTCTGCCCCAGTCCTTCAGCTGTGCTGGAAAGTGTGCACAGAGCTGGTTGCCACCATGCCTCTACAAACTCACAGACCCATTATGAGTGCACATGTGAGTTTAGAGAAGAAAACTATGGTGCACAGATACAAGCCTTGTTTCTCCCATATATGAGTCCCTGCCAAGTTTGATGAGTTCCATTCCTTCCCTGACACCATCCCCACAAGATCTCCCATCTAAGTTGGCACCATTCATGCAAACCCATCCACCTTACCACCATATTCCACCATTTCCTTTCACTGCTGTCCCCTTTCCCTTTATCACAATAAGACCACCATCCCAGCTATTCCCACTGGTACTCTGCCCCCTTATAAGTTAATATGCGAATTGAGACAAGTTTAGAAGGTTACAGTATGCTGTTACCAGCTTTGTCCCACCTCTCATGAGTTTTCCAAGTCTAACAAGTCCCTCTGTTAACTTCATGCCACCACTACAAGCTTTCACCAGCCACTGCCTACTCTCAAGATCCCACATCCCCATTATTATATGAGTCCAGACACCCATTCCTCCCACCACCATCTCCTTTCCATTCCCCCTCACTATCCTGCCCTTCCATTATTCTGCTGTCATATAAGTCAAAACCCCTTCTTTTTCTTCACCTTTTCCTTACTCTTCATGCCCCACCCACACCCTGCTTTGCAACCTGCCACCACTTCCTTCCATCTGCATCTAACACCCATGTCTCAGCAAAACTGACAATTTTTTTTCCATTTGTTCATGTCCATGCCACATTGAGTATTGCACTAGAATGACATGATCTAGAATAAGGGTGGATAATGTGATAATAAGGGAATCATGGAGTGCAACAGAAGGATTACTGCACCATAAGAATGAATGAAGAGAGGATGAGTGGCTTATGAGCAGTGCAAGTTTTTCTTTCTGTTTCTTTTTCTTTTTCTTTCTTTCCTTCTTTGCATTTGTCTATAAATTAACATCTTTTCTTTATCCTTTTGAGCCAGATTTCTCAATTTTTAGGTTACTTTATACCCAGTTTGTTCCCTTTATCAATTGGTGTTTTGATTCATTTGGAGAACTCACTTTACTTACACCACTTTTAGCTCCTATTTCCTTATCTCATCTTATTTGGATTACCCTTAGTTTGGCTGGCATCTTTTACCTCATGTTGGCCCTCATGGCCTGGTCCATGCACAGATACTTAGTAATATATAAGGGCAAAGGCTTAAATTGGATTCTCCAGTCTAAAACACTTGTTTATTTGTTGCTATTATCCTTTCTCTGGTCTGACTGCTTGTGTGGGTACCCCTTAAGGCTTGGCCTCTGGGATTAGAGTTGGACCCTGTAATACATACCATGAGTGATCATTCTCCAAACTTGACTGTACCTTTGATCTTCTTAGAACTTATCCCCTCTCCTTTCTTTTTCCACACATATTCTTGTCCATCTGATCCAATTCTATTGATTTTAGTCTCATCTGACCAAATTACCCTCTTCCAGTCCTCCATAGTCTAATGCTGGTACTTCAAAACAAAGGCCAACCTGCTTTTTCTATGGATAGCAGAGAGAAGAGGTTTTTTCTTCTTCATCACAGCTTTTAGAGAAGCTTCCTTGAGGGTATTCCTAACTGTTTGTGGGCTGACAGGAGTGCTGACAATATAATTGATAAAATGAGTGGCCTGAACTGCATCACTGGCCTTTTCAGTAAGAATTTGTTGAATAATAGCACACTTGTTGGTAGAAGAAAGTTTTGAAGAATGATTGCCATGATGATTTTTCTTTTCTGGTTGAATTTCCTGAAGGACCCTAGCCACAGTAGACTTCCCTAGACCAGTTTGAGGTGCAATTTTCCTACAGGAAAGATCAAGAGAGGCAAGAGAGATAATATATGCTGCAGGCTAATTAGTGACATAAGAGTGACATAATATTTTACTTATCTAAGATATATAATCATCTTATAGCACTTCAGAGTCCAATATATGTAATGGGAATTCAAAGTCAAAAAACTATCCCAATAAGTTGTTATTTTAATATGGTTGCCATGTTACCAAAACATAACCAAATGCTTTGATCATTGGACCAATAGAAAGCCAAGAGCAAGTACTGCATTTCATACACTCATAGCCTAGCATGATAATTAGTAGTTATTGATAGTGTTAAAACCTATACCAGTATAAATATACTTTTAAAACCAGTTCTTTTCTAAATGAAACCCTTGATGCTGAAGGAAGGTCATAACTCCAGAGGGCTCCAGAGGAATCTAGGAAGGGTTTTGTTAATTGAATAGAACTTGGCTTTACCTTATGTGGTGCCCCCTTGCACTTTCCAGTGTCCCAATTTACATAGATATCAGAGGTGAGGAAGAGGACTGTCTTAGTGCTCAACAGGAGGAACAGGCAGGATGAGGAGAGTCAAGCCTAGTCATGGGGGTGGGACCTTATGACTCCTTCAAGAATGTCACTTGGTTCTAGAGGGTCAGAGTAAGCCCAAGGGCTCAAGCAGAGTGAGGATGAGGACAAGAGGGTATTTATGTTGATATTTCTACTAAGGTACAAGATACAAAACTACAGTACTTATACCTCAGAGAGGCAGAACTATCTAGGAGTGAAGTGAAGTGAGACAGGTGCAAACTCAGAAGTGAAGCAGATATCTAAATATCTAAAAAAACAAATGGAGATGTCAGGGAAGACAATATCCAATCATGTTAGACTGAAACTGAAGGGTGACAGGATGAAACAAGGGGAAGCAAGGAACAGAAATGGAATAGGAATAGTGACAATGATGGTAATAGTAACTGAGAGTGGGAACAGTAATGGAGTTATACTGGGATGGTCCAAAGATAATAAAATGGAACTAAGGTAGTACTTAACTGGAGCAGAGATAAACTAAAAATGGAATGGGGCAGAGTGGAAGTGAAGGCCCAGGGGAGCATATAATGCTAAGGAGTGGAAAGTGTACATGTGTAGCTGGGGCAGACTGGAATGGTAATGGAGGGCTGGAGTTGCCTGAAGGGGAGTCAGAGGGCTAGAGTAGCTTACTAGGTACAAGGACCAATTGTAAGCTGGGTTAGAATGGAGTTGGAATTGGGTTGGAGGTACAGGATATGACAGATAGCCATTGCATTTAGTGCAAAATATGCAAGTATTGAAACAGTTTTTTAAGCCACTGTATCAACAGGTAGAACTGATACTATAGTGCACTACTCCATGACCAAGTTATCAACAGGTTATGAGCCCTGGCCATTAACTTGATTGAAATTCTCTAATTTGCACCAGATAATCTTGCACAGCTACCAATATGTCACATTTAACCAAACTTGGTGATAACTTCACAAAAATTCCAAAGTTTAATGCTACTGAGAAGAATTGGCCCATTTGAAAGGGTTGTCTCAAGATATTACTGTTAATGAGAAGTTTAATCAGTTATCTCCATGAAATGGTATCATGATCTATTGTTATATCCCATAATTCTGACTCAATTCTGACCCAGCTTGTACCTGGTCTTTGCACCTAGTAAGCTACTCTAGACCCCTGATTTTCCTCCATGTGACTCCAGCCCTCTATTATTACTTCATCCCACTTCAGCTATACTCATACATATTCCACCTTGCCATCAGTACAAGCTTCTCTGGCCCTTCATTCCTATCTCACTCTAGTCCTGACCTTAGTTCTATTTTCTGTTCTCAGTTAAGTACTACCTTAGTTTTTATCTTGTCTTCTCTGGATCATTCTGCCACTACTCTGTACTTAGTCCAGCTTTACTCTCTGTTTCTGTCCCTGTTCCAGTTTATCTTTTGCTTCTCCCTGCCATTCTTCAGTTTTAGTCTAACATGATTAGACATTGTCTTCCTGTTACAGTATTGGATGGTGTACAACACTTCCTAACCCTAACTAGCCTGCCTTGAGAGAATGCAAGTGGATTTGTTGTCAGATTCAGATTAAATAGATGGAAGAGGATAAAGTGGTACTTAGGGTAGCAAGGCATGAGAAGCCATCACACTAGTGTCCATAGAATAGTCTTGTATTGGCAAGAGCTAAACAGAAACTAAAAATAAAGTAGGATACAAGTAGTTAAGGCTAGGAACCTAGTACTAAATCTCACTAAGTGTTTATACTCTACTTATATGTGCACAGACCATCTCTGGGATGAAGGGAAATACTAAATAAGGAAACAGGGCATAGGGCATGCTAACTGAGATTATGACCAAGCAGCCATGTAGATAAGATATATATAAAGAGGCTATAAGGAATAAAAGGTAAAGGTCTTGGAGTAAGTAGAAATTAAATCATACCCTTAGTCATGAGACTAAGAAGATTCCATGTAGATCTCTGCCAAGATTATATCTTGATTCTTATCTGGATTGAGATCAGATTCATTGGAGATTGGATCAGGAGATGCCTATTATCTGAGATGCTGTTATGTGTGATAACAGTTACAGTGTAGACGTTTGAGCTAACCCTAATCTGTGGGCTTTCGGTGACGGTTACGGTGACAATGATGGTTAAGAATGATAGATGATATAGAGACTAGGAGTACGAGTGAACACTGTACTAGAGATACAAGTGCTCAAGACTGGGGAGTCTTGAGACTATATGCTACAGTTTATATAGGCTACAGTATTGCACACGGACCAAGACCCTGATGGGAGAATTCCCATGAATCCTGAACGGCAATCAAAAAGAAGAGAAGACATTGTGAGAATAGCCAATGGCTGAAAGAGAGCGATGCTTCTAAAATGGAAGATAGACAGAAATGAAAAAGGGCTGGAAGACATGAGGCTAACCCTATGCCCTGGGTCTAGACCAGTTATGTGACCCATCACGTGCCTTGATAAGATAAAAGATTAGATAACCACATGGAAAGATAAGATAAAGTCACGTGATCAAAAGTTGAAAAAAGCGGACTATAACAGATGCTAGATTTAACCATAAGCATTGCCCATAAATCCAAGGAAATACTTTGAATGTCAACTTGACCATATTCTAGGGTTTGTCCTTGTATGGCATAGGATTCTCATAATCATGTGCTTGTCATGTGACACTTGTGCATCCAAACTTGTTATTTATAATACTATTCCCTTTTCAAGAGCAAGACTTCTAAATTGCCAATATTGCCAATACTTGTTTTCTTCTATTTATCATTGGAATATAATCTTGCTGACTGCTCTGAGACTCTGAAATAAATAGCAAAAAGGAAAGAAAAACTGGCATAGGCCAAGAAGCTCTGAGATTTGAAAAGTGTGAAAAATATTCTTTTTGAATAATTCCTTGGACTTCTTTGTTATCCTTTGTCATTGATAATATATTCTTCTAGAAGAGGGGGTTCACTATGTTCACCTATCATCTCTACTATCCCCTCTTCAGGTTTCATTATCCCAACAAAACTTGCATTGAAGTAAGCATGCAAATTTCAAGCAAACAACTACTTTTTTTTGGAAAAAAAAATTGATAAACTTCAACTAAAATCTTCAGAAACCAAATATTTCTTCTTGCTCTTCAAAATGGATACTGGCATGTTTCAACCAGGCTCTTGCTTCAACACTTCTCAAATCAACTGAATAATTGAGTGGCAGAATGTTAAATAAACAAGGATGTTGGGATTAATGGAATGATGACCTAGAAGTTTGATATGTAGCTTCTTACATTACTGCCTCTGAAACTCTGAAAAGAATAGTTTAAAGTCATGTCAAGGACTTGACCCATAAAGGACTTGATCTTGGCAACTTTTGTAGACTTTTCATTGCATTATACACCTGATTACTTTCTGACTTTTTCTACTGCAACTACTTGAGTATTGTCTTGACAAAATCCTCTTTAGATTGAATATTTGTAGTTTAAAGTCTTTGTGGACTAAGGGTTTCTGTTATATCCTGTGTATCTGATTCAATTCCAACACAGCTTGCACTTGATTCTCATACCCAGTAAGCCTCTAACTTCCCATGCAACTCTGGCCATCTGTTTTTACTCCATCTTGCACCTACTATGCTTGTACACTCCTGCCCTACCATCAGCACAAGCCTCTCCAGCTCTCTATTCTCATTCTGCTTCAATTGCAACTTTAGTTCTGTCTCTATTCTCAGTATGTACTACCTTACTACCTTAGTATTTACTTTGTCTTCTCTGGACCACTCTGCCTTAACTCCACACTGTTGTCCCACCTCTAGTCTTTACCATCATTACTGTTCCTGTTCTTGTTCCTTGTCTCTTCTCACTTTTTTCTACCACCTCTTAGTTTCAGCCTGACATAATTGAATGTCTACACTTCTTGATAGTTCTGCCTTCCTGAGGTATAAGTACTGTAGTCCTGTATCTTGTACCAGAGTTTTAAATATTGACAAAAATACCCTCTTATTGTTGACCTTACTTAGCCTAAGCTACCCAGCTTACTCTATAACTTTCTAGGTTACTTTGAAAGGCCTTCAGACCTGAGTGATGTCCTCAAGGAAGCTTCTAGGAATTGCTCTTGTCACAACTAGGCTTGATACTCCTTGTCTTGCCTGTCTTCCTTATAGAACACTGAGACTGCTCTCCAATTACCTCTGACTCTCCCTCTTTTGTAAATCAGGACAAGCATGGAGTACAAGGGTACATCACATAAGATAAAGCCAAGTCCCATTTGACTACTGAAACTCTTCTGTTTCTGAAAACCTTTAGACTTCCTTGGAAGTCTCTGGAGTTCTATCAACTGGCTCTTGAGTTTCAGCAGTATACTCAACCTTTAAAGAGGTATTGACATATGATTCCTTAGAAATTAGTTTTAACAGTATATTAAAACTCTCACTTGCACCTCTGTATCATTATGCTGTTCCACAATTGGTTCAAGATGTCTTAGCCTTGACTCTGACCCACCTGCATACTCTGCACACTCACAAATGACCCCTTTGAACCTTCAGAACATTAGAATATTCCTGGAATCTCAACCCATTCCTTGTGCTATCTGTTAGGTTATGACTTCACATGATCTTGTTATGACTTCTCCCTCTGGGCACTTCTGACCCTCCAGTTGGCCTACTTTCTTCATTGCACATTATTCTCATTACTTCTGACCTCCAAGCATCTCTGGAACACTCCAACACTCTTACCTCTGGTTATTAGTTCTAGATATTCATTACTCATGCACCTTAGGCTCAACTTTCCTAGTCTCTGATCCCCTGATCCTGATATTCTTCCCATTTACTTCTTTGAACTCTTTTAAATAGTTCCAACCCCCTTATATCAAGTTATGTCATCATTCACAAGGACCCTCAAATGCAGTTTCAAGGTTATGGTACTGTGCCACCCCTTTTATTCTTTGTAACCTCTATAGGAGACTTACCCCAAGTTTTCCCCAAACTTTTCCCTGACCTCCTGGCTGCTTAGGTACTGCAGCACAGTTCAAGCATTCCTTTTGACAAGTTACTCAATAATTATCATTAGGATTGTTATCCCACTTGCTAGTTTGTGCCTTTTACCCCTAGGCAATTCATTCTGGTGTTGGTCCTAATCCTTTGAGATCTTGATTTTTGAGTATTGATGACTGACTAATCTGAGACCCCTTGTCCTTCTTACCACTGACACTGCACCTCTGTGTAGTTCCAATCTGTCATATCCCATATCTCTGACCCAATTCCAACCCCATTCCAACCTAGCTTATAATTAGTCCTCATACCTAGTAAGCTACTCTAGCCCTCTGACTTCTCTTCAGGCAACTCTGGCCCTCCATTACTGTTCCAGTCTACACCAGCTATGCATGTACACTTCCCACCCCTCCATCAGTATATGCTCCCCTGGCCCTTCACTCCCACTCCACTCTATTCTGTTTTCAGTCTATCTCTGCTCCAGTTAAGTACTACCTTAGTTCCATTTTGTCATCTCTGGACCATTCCAGTATAACTTCATTACTGTTCCCACTCTCAGTTACTGTTACTATCATTGTTACTATTCCTGTTCCATTCCTGTTCCTTGCTTCCCCTTGTTTCATCCTGTCACCCTTTAGTTTCAGTCTGACATGATTGGACATTGTCTTCCCTGATATCTTCATTTGTTTCTTAGATATTTAGACATCTGCTTCACTTCTGAGTTTGCACCTGTCTCACTTCATTACACTCCTAGATAGTTCTACCTCTCTGAGGTATAAGTACTGTAGTTTTGTATCTTGTACCTTAGTACAAAAATTGACATAAACACCCCCTTGTCTTTATCCTCACTCTGCTCAAGCCCTTGGGCTCACTCTAACCCTTTGGGTTACTCTGGAGTATCTCTGGGGCCAAGCAATATCCTTGAAGGAGTCATAAGGTCCCACCCCCATGACTAGGCTTGACTCTTTTCATCCTGCCTGTCCCTTCTGTTGAGCACAGAGATAGCCTTCTTACTCACCTCTGATATCTATGTAAATCAGGACACCAGAAAGTGCAAGGACACATCACATAAGATGAAGCTGAGTCCCATTTGATTAACAAAATCCTTTCTAGATTTCTCTGGAGCCCTCTGGAGCCCTCCAGAGTTATGACCTTTAGCATCAAGGGTTTCATTCAGGAAAGAACTGGTTTTAAAAGTATATTTGTACTTGGATAGGTTTTAACAGTATTTTCATACTGGTTTTAACAGCATATTTCTACTCAGATAAGTTTTAACACAATCCTTACAATTCTCCATTGGATATCTTGTTTTGTTTAGGATTTGGAAGCCCCAACTCTCTAATCCCCTTTTACCACATTCCACTTTATTCTGGCTTCTTTCATTTTCCTTTATTTTTACCTCTTAGGCTCTAGCCATCAGATTTCCACATACCTCATCAAAACTGTTGGATTGCCACATCCTATGTCAATGGGTCAACTCTGGTATGTCTCTGGTGCAACTCTGGTTGCTTTCATGCTTTAAGCTGCATATTTCCTAGTTCCCTTTACCTCTGTCTTTTTCTACCTAATGATTGTTTCCAACTTTATCTATGCTAACTCCATACCATTCTGATACAACTTTGTAGTTCCTCTGATCTCACTTCCTGTTCCTGTTTCTTTCTGCCTCACTTCTCCCTGTTATCATTTAGTTTCATTTTGACATTATTTGATGTTGTCTCCTCTGACATCTCCATTTATATCCAGGATGCATTGGCACCTACTTCACTTATGAGACAACTTCTTTCATATCTCTGTTTCCTCCTTAGATAATCTGCCTCTCTGAGGTATAAGTACTGTAGCTCTGTATCTTGTACTTTAGTTTGAATATCAACCATAACATAATATTACAATCCCCTTAGACTCTCTCCTACCTCATGACTTGACATTGTACCCTACACTAAGTCTCATGACTTACTCCATGACTTAATATTATACTTCTTGTTGGGAAAAGCCCTATGGCCTATCCCAGACCTCCAATAGTTTTCAACCTCTCTGTAAATTGGAGTACCCAGTACTAGCATAAGGGTATACCACATAAGGTAAAGCCAAGCCCTGTCCACTCCAGAGTTATCCAGAGTATCCCTGGAGTACATTGCAATTTTATAACATGGATTTACTCTGTTCAATGCCTAGCATTACCCTTTGCTGGATGGTTTGTGTTTACTAATTCTAGGATACCAGTAATTCACTCACTGTGGTCCATTAACCCCAGATATTGAGTAGTACCTTGTCTGTTCACTAAATAACATATGCCAGTATTCCATGCACCTCTGTAGCTCTGCACCATTCTGATCTCAGCTAACTCTGTCCTGAACCACAGCTCTTTTCATTTTGCCCTGGTAATAGAACACCACTGCCTAGTGCATGGTAGTCTTCACACTGCTCTGCCCTTTGTGGTAGGCCAGTTCTATTTGCTGTATGCCTCCCAGAAAAATACCTCTGACTCTGCCTCTGTCCAACTCTGGCTATCCTTGAAGCCTGCAGCCTTCAACCTCCTTGTTATGATTTGCATTAACTTATACCCTGCCATTTGTTCCTTATCCTTGTGGTTTCATTGAGGTATACTCACCTTTCTGACCAATAAGGCTCCTGACACCACCTCTTCTCCTCTGCACTCTGAAACACTCACTGTACTCTGTCTTGCATGCCCAAGTCTTCTCTCCCTCTCTGGAAATCTCCATCTCTTTTCATTTCTCCAGAAAGCCCACCATTCCTTTATAATAGTGCTGTGATTACCCTTTCTTCCTCTACTTGCAGTTGATTAAGACTTGTTTCAGTTCCCTTATTGTTTCCTGTTGGCATCTGCTTGGATTTTCTTTATATGGCACCACATTATTTTTATTGATGCCCCATCCATGATCTCTTTTGGTTGCCTTTGATACTTTCTGTTCTGGTTCTGGGAAGTCTTTTTATCTCCCAAAACCTCTTCCAAACCCTTCCATGTTCTCTGCCTGACTTCTGGGATTTCCTGTTCTTCTGGCCTTGTTTCTAAAAGACTCTGTTCTGGCTCCTTTACAATATTCTCTGTTCTTCTGACCTCCTTCTTGCCAAGGTTGCATTATTTTATTGATGTGCTCTCCTTTCTGACCCCTTGGTTTGCCTTTTATACCCTTCTGATCCTTTCAGGAGCCCTTTGCATCTTTTGCCCCTGTCTTGAGAAACCCTTTGCTTCTTGGAAATTCCCTCTGTTTTTCTCTTCTTCCTGCCCTGGGAATCTCTTGCTCTTCCAGCCTTGTTTCTGACAACTCTGTTGCCCTTTACCTTATGTTCTCTTTTACCCTCTAATATGTCATCTGGGAACCTGTTCTTTTATTTCCCTGGGTATTTTTTCTTCTTGGGACCTTTCTGCTCTTCCTGCATTCCCAAGGAAATCACTTTTTTCTGTGTCTGTCCTTTGGTTGGCCTTTCCTTTCAGCCCCTCTTTCATCTCTCTGGGTATTTCTGGATCTCTTCTGCTTTGCATTTCATGCTGCCTCTGGCCCCTTTTACTTCCTGTTTTCTAGTTGATAATGGAACATCAACCTTGAGAAGGGGATAGCATCTAGTGATTGCACAAGTAATCACATCTAACAAGCTAATTGCCTTCTACAGCCTGTACCAATCTGCATCTGATCCATAACCTACTAATGACCTAGCACTGGCTCTCTTTTCTCTTAGTCCATCACCTATCCCTTTGTTCTTTTTCTGACCATCTTTACCCTCTTCTGAAGCAGTGACCAGCACACCTGTGTCAACTGTCTTTCACCATTAGCATTAACTAGGTTCTCACCTTAGTTGACTGTCTCCATCTCTGACCTCCCTCCATTTATCTCCATTACAGCAACTAGCATGCCTGTATCAACTATTCTCCACTTGTGCAATGACCAGACTTGCTCTGCACTGATTGCCCCTCTGACTACTCCTCTGATTACCCTTCAGCCACTCATGCAATGACTAGTATTCTATTTCATCAACTGCCCCATCTCCAATCCTTTAATCACCCCCAACTCTTTCCTGAGTAGTAAGTAGATCTTGCCTATGTCAACTATTATTCTACTCACCACATCAGGCTCAACTCCCTCTCCTCACTGCAGCACACAAATGCAATACAATTCCTGATCAGCATACAGTTCACTTTTGTTGTACAGGAGAGGCAAGACCAATAAGCAACCCTCAATGCAACACCCACTTCTCTGGATCCTCTCTGACCTCCACTCCACAGTGCTCCTGCTCCACCTCAGCCTTGAGATCAACCATAATGACCTTTGGTCCCTCTGCTACAATGTACCCAGCCCAATAGCCCTCTACCAGTTTGATCTAAACTAGATCATGGAGAAGCTTGTTCTGCTCCGATATCTCTGTGTAAAAATAGCCACCAATCTTTTGAATTGCATTAGCAACCAGTTAATCCCCCATAGGCTCAGATCCCTCACTTCCCCCTACCACAGAACCTTTAGGTTGCACCTGCTCCCCAGTCTTCTCCTTCAAAATTCTGGCCTCAGATCTCTGCTTCCCTATTAATTGTTTTTCCCACCTCCAAGCTAAAGCACTGGCCCTTGCAGCTCTTCTCCTTCTATGCTCCATGTCCTTGGCCTGCATCAGGCCAACCCTATTATGTGGGCAAGGAGCAAGTCATTCATTAGACCAGTATTGGAGTTTACCAAATTGAAACATATGGAATAATAAAGATATCTGATGACCTCCCTGCCCTTTTTTCTGCCAGCTTTATTAGAATCTGACCTGACTTCAATTTAGCTCTGACCCTAGCTGAACAACTAGTTGTCTCACTGGCATCTATTATATTTTAGTTTCCTTTGGAGATAAGAAACATTCCCCAACTCTGTTATTTTCCAACCCACTTTCAACATTTGCTCTCAATATTCTGTTTGACCACCTAACCCTAATCTAATCTTTGACCTTCCCTTCAATAGTCTCTCTGAAGCCCCCCTGGTCTCTCCACTTCTGCCCCTCAAGTTTTATTTTTGATCTTCTTGACCCTGTCTCAAGCAACTGCTTGACATCTGTCTGCTCATTTGAGCCTCTCTAGAGCATTCAGGTAACCCTTTGATTCTCCTCTCTGGCTTTTTGTTTGTTCTCCTTGTTACCTCATAACTACCCAAGATACTAATGGCTAAGTTATAAGACTTTACTATGATAGATTATCTTGTGATCTACAAAAACCTTATTCCTTTGAACTAGATTTCACATCTTCTTCAAAACCTTCTTTTACTCAAAGCTGTCACATCCCATGCCAATGGGTCAACTCTGCTACATCTCTGGTGCAACTCCAGTTGTATCTATGCTTTAAGCTGTGTATTTTCTAGTTCCCTTTCCCTCTGCCATCTCCTATCTAATGATTAATTACAACTTTACCTATACTAACTCCATACCACTCTGATACAACTCTGTTGTTCCTCCGACCTCACTTTCTGTTCCTGTTCCTTTGTGCCATGCTTCTCCCTGTTGTCACTTAGTTTCAGTTTAACATTATTCAATGTTGTCTCCTCTGACATCTCCATTCATATCCAGGATGCATTGGCACCTGCTTCACTTATGAGACAACTCCTTTCATATCTCCATCCCCTCCTTAGATAATCTGTCTCCTTGAGGTATAAGTACTGGAGTTCAGTATCTTGTACTTTAGTTTGAATATCAATCATAATATGACATTACAATCTCCCCCCCCAGACCCCTTCTGCCTCACGACTTGACATCATACCCTACTCTAAAGTCCCTCAACTTATTCCATGGCTTGATATCATGCCTCTTGTTGGAAAAAAGCTCTATGGCTGATTCTAAACCTCCAATAGTTTCTGACCCCTTTATAAATTGGGGCACTCAGTACTAGCATAAGGGCACACCACATAAGGTGAAGCCAAGCCCCATCCACTCTGGAGTACATCAAAACATTTATAACAAAAGCTTACAAAAAAGCCTTTTCAGTAGTTAAGTTCTTTTTCCATTACTTAGTTAATTCTTAGGTTTTCCAAACTACCTCCAACCTCTGACCTCTGATTATAAAGATGCTAATGAACCTGAATTGTTGCTACTTTACAACATTATCCAAGTATTATTACTTTATCTTCATTCTGCTTTTCCTTTGTTTTCTCCCAAACTTCTGCCCCCAGTTCCACCACCTCTTCTGCTACCTTTTTCTCTTTGCTGTCCTCTGACCCACTCTCTGTATTCTCTTCACTCACCTTCCATGCAGGATCCAAGATATCAACCAGCCACACTAGCAGCTGGTTCTTCTACCTTATCTTCTGCACTACCCTGCTGCCCACATTCTGTATGGCCACTGCCAGCAGGTGATAGCCCTTCACCACCTGCTTGGCACCCCCCTCTAGTTCCTCTAAGCACACCCTCTTCTTGGGCCACTTCTTCACATCCCTCTACTGCTATTTCTATACCAGCTTCTTTTTCCCTGGATGCTCACATCTTACCTTGGCCTCTTGACAGGCCAAGCACAATGTGGACTTTCCCATGCCCACCTTGCTCTCCAGCCCCTGGTTCTCACACCCCTGGCATGTCAGTGCCTCCTCTACTCACTGCTTTCCCTTGTCACTGCTAGATCCCACCTGGGCCTGCACTTGCACTACCTAATGGCTTTATGTTACCCTGCTTTCAGGTGAATGACTATGATACTTACCTTTTCTTGGGCAGCCACCTCTGCCACCTACTAGGCCCCCTTGGCCTTCTTGGCTTGCCTTTAGGCAGCCTTTTCCACCTTTCTCTGCTTCTCTTCCTTTCTTGCCCTTATGCATCTCTTGCACTCAGTATATTTGGTGTTGCTCAATGCCTCATCATCATTAGCACATTCCTTGAGCTGCTCTTCCATCCATAATGCAATGTCATCAAATGCAAACATATTGTTGTAACAGAAAGAAGAGTTTCCAGTAAAGTAATTGTTTTTATTTGTGGTAAACTGAAACTCTGATTGTTCATGAAATGCAGCTGCTGATGCATTGACCTAAAACCTAAACACCTAGCCTTGGTGTGTGCTGACAATCCTGAGTAGTTGCTTTGAACTTAGAGCAATAAGAACTAGGCAAGGATAAAAGAGAAGTAAGAGCCAAGGAACTTGTAGAACTGAAAGGTTCAAGTGCACAAGACTGGGAAAATCCAGACTTGAGCAAACCTCCTTTTATATTGCTATAGTATGTGCACAGACCATGTCCATGGTGCTGGCCCTAAATAAAGTACAGTAAGCCAACCAATGGCAAAAGAAGAGCAGGGACCTTAGAAATACAGCAGGTAAACATAAGTTATGATGGCAGAATCTAGATTGCTCTAGATCTGTGACATGTGAAGAAGTAAAAGGTGAAAAGGTGAAAAGTGTGAAAGTGTGACATAGTGAAGATGTGAAGATGTGAAATGATTACATGACATGACAATGTGAAGAGCTACAGTAGTGATAAGAAAATGCCAAAAAAGGAAAAAAAATGAAAAAGTGCATTATAATAGTTTACCCATTATCATACTAAACAAGATCATGTGCTTGTCACCTCCACATCACTTCACTTGACCACCCCAATGTTGCTAAAATGAGATCATGTGCTCATCATCACACTAACTGTCATATCCTGTACCTTCAATTCAATTCCAACTTAATCCCAATCCAGCTTATGACAGGTCCTCATACCCAGTAAGTCACTCTAGCCCTCTGACTTCCCTCCAGGCAACTCCAGCCCTCCATCACCATTCCAGTCTGCCCCAGCTATGCATGTATGCTTTTTGCCCCTTCATTGATATATGTTTTCCAGGCCCTCTGCTCCCACTCTGCCCTATTCCATTTTCAGTTCAATCTCTATTCCAGTTAAGTACTATCTTAGTTTCATTTCATCATCTCTGGACCATTCCAGTATAACTCTGTTACTATTCCCACTCTCAGTTACTATTACCATTATTGTTACTATTTCTATTCTGTTCCTGTTCCTTGCTTTTCCTCATTTTATCCTATCATCCTTTAGTTTCAGTCTGACATGATTGGACATTGTTTTCCCTGATATCTCCATTCATTTCTTAGATATTTAAATATCTGCTTCACTTCTGAGTTTGCACCTGTTTCACTTCACTATACTCCTAGATAGTTCTGCCTCTCTGTCATATCCTGGACCTCTGACCCAATTCCAACCCCATTCTGACCTGGCTTACAATTGGTCTTCATATCTAGTAAACCACTCTAGCCCTCTGACTCCCCTCCAGGCAACTCCAGCCCTCCATTACCATTCCAGTCTTCTCCAGCTATGCATGTACACTTCCCACCCCTCAGCATTATATGCTTCCCCAGGTTTCTGCTCTCACTTTGCCATTCCATTCCTAGTCTATCTCTGCTCCAGTCAAGTACTACCCTAGTTTCCCTTTATCATCTCTGGACTGTCCCAGTATAACTCCATTACCATTCTCAGTCTTAGTTACCATTACCATCATTGTTACTATTTCTATTCCATTCCTGTTCCTTGCCTCCCCCTGTTTCATTCTGTCACCCTTCAGTTTCAGTCTGACATGATTGGACATTGTCTTCCCTGACATCTCCATTTGTTTCTTAGATATTTAAACATCTGCTTTGCTTCTGAGTTTGCACCTGTCTCACTTCATAACACTTCTAGATAGTTCTGCCTCTCTGAGGTATAAGTACTGTAGTTTTGTATCTTATACCTCAGTATGAATATTAACAAAAATGACAAACACCCCCTTGTCTTTTTCCTTACTCTGCTCAAGCCCTTGGGCTCACTCTGACCCTCTGGGTTACTCCAAAGTACCTCCAAGGCCAAGTGATATACTTGAAAAAGTCACAAGATCTTACCTCCAAGACTAGACTTGACTCTCCTTATCCTGCCTGTCCCTTCTATTGAGCATAGAGACAGCCTTCTTATCCACTTCTGACATCTATGTAAATCAGAACACCAGAAAGTGCAAGGGCACACCACATAAGGTAAAGCCAAGTTCCATTCAACCATTGAAACCCTCCCTAGATTCCCCCCAGAGCCCTTCAGAGTTATGACCTTCTTTTAGCATCAAGGGTTTCAATCAGAAAGGAACTGGTTAAAAGTATACCTGTCCTGGTATAGGTTTTAACAGTCTCTTTCTACTGGGATGAAAGTTTTAATAGTATATTCATACTCTCACTTGCACTTCTCCAAGCCTTTACTTTAGGATTGGCCTACTGTCTCTCAACACTCAACTCCAAACCACCTGCATGCTTGGCACACTCATGAGTAATCCCTCCAAGATCTCCAGAACTTCATTCCATCCCTTGCATTATCTGTCAGGATATGACCCCCAACAACACCATTATGACCTTGCACTCTTCTGGGCATTCAATCCCTAAGTTGATCTAGTCTTCACATGACACAAGCCCCTTACCACCCCCAATGTTCCAAGTCACTCCAAGCCACCCTGATATTCTACAATATCAGTCACTGGCCCCAGTTGCTTGAAACACATGTGTCTAGATTCAACTTCTGACTCCTGACCCTGATATTCCCCTATTCCCAACTCTGGGCTCTCCAGAACAGCTGTGATTCCCTACTATCATACAGTGTCACCAGCCCTCATGGATCCTTGAATTCAGCTTAGGTTATGATTCTCTACCCATGAGCACTACTTCCTCCATTTTTCCCATTTCTTTCCAGTAGCTGACTTTGGTTCTCTGACACTTTGTTGTCACCTGGTAATCCTCAATGGAAAACCACTCCATGTCACTCCAGACCATTTCAACCACCTTCTCATGTCTAGATCTAGCCATTGCAGTTTAAGCATCCCCTAACCATCTTCCAGCCCCTTCTTGACAAGTCACTCCAGGATTATCAATAGATGGTCATTAACCTCTGGTGTCTGTTCTCTACTCCTAGGCAACCCATTTCTGGTCATTGGTCCTAGTCTTTTGAGACCTGTCCTCCCAAGTATGACAAGTCTATTAAATCTGTACCCCTTGTTTCTCCAATCTCCAGCACCACCTTCCTGTGCACTTTCACTTCTTTCTGACACCTCTTCATTACTTTTGATTTTGTCTCTTCTGCTCAAGCTATCAGATCTTCACACACCCTACAAAGACTGTTGGCTTCACTCTGTTGATGCCTAGCATCACTTTCTGCTGGATGATTTGTGTTCACTGATTCTAGGACATCACTAACTCATCCACTGTGGTCTGTTGACCCCAGATATTAAGTAGTACCTTGTCTGTTTACTGGATAACACATGCCAGCATCCCACACACCCCTGTAGCTCTGTATTACTCTGGTCTCAGCTAACCCTGATCTCAAACCACAGCTCTTGTTGTCATAATTTGGTAGTTACAACTCTGTCACCTAAGTGCACAGTTATTTCTGCATCACTCTGCTCTCTGTAGCAGGCCAGTTTCATCTGTTGATATGCCTACCAGGAAGACACCTCTGTCCATCTCCAACCTTCTCCAAACTTGTAGCATTAGACCCTTTATTCTTCTTTGCCTGTGGCACCTCTGCCATCTGTTTTCTTATCCTTGCAGCTAAGGTATACCTACCTTGCTGACCAAGCAGGCTTCAGAAGCACCACCCCTCTTTCTCTGCACTCTGATGCACTCCCTGTGTTTCATCTTGCACTCCAAAAAGTCTCTTGCCCTCTCTGGGCATCTCCATCCCTTTCTGCCTTCCCAAAAGGTTCACACTTCCATCATGACTGTGCTATGATTACCCTTTCCTTTCCTATTTTCAGTTGTTTGAGTTTTGCTCTGTTCACTATGGTTCCCTGCTTGGATTTCCTTTGTATGGCACTACATTGTTTTATGTGCCACCTCCCTATAACCCCATGCTGTTGGCACCCTCTGTTCCCTTATGGAAAACCTGTTTGGCAGAATTGTCTCTGCACCTCTCCATTCTCTCTGACTCTTGCCCAGGAAATCCTTGCTCTTCAGGCATGATTCCTGACAACTCCATTCCTGCTTGTGGGTATTTCCTTCTTTTTCTGTATGTCATCAGGACCTGTCCTTCTGTTCTCCCTGGGAATTCTTTTCCTGGTAGACATTCTGCTCTTCTGCATCTTCTGGGAATTCTACTTTTGTCCTGGGTATTCCTTCCCTGAAGGCAATTCTGCTCTTCTGCTTCTCCTGGGAATACTGCTTATTTCTTCAGAACACCTCCAAACCCCTCTGTTGTTTGCCTTGGGAATTCCTTGTTCTTCCAGCCTTGTTCCAACAACTCTGTTTCTCTTTGCCTTTAGTTCCCATTCCTTCTGACCTGTCATCTGGGACTTGTTCTTTCATTTTCCCTGGTTTTTTCTTCCCCTTTGGGGATATTTCTGCTCTTCCTACATCCCCTCAGACCTCCCTGTTCCTGTGCCTGTCCTTTTGGTTGGCCTTTCCTTCTGGCCTCCCTCCTGTCTTTCCAGATCCTTCCAGAAATTTTCCATTTCACACCTTGCACTGCCCCTGGTCTCTTTATTTTCTGTCTCCTAGTCAATGATGGGATATCGACCTTTGAGGAGGGGATAGCATCTAGTGACCACACTGGTAACCACTGATTACACCTAGCAATCTGGTCATCTTGCACTCTTGCCCTTTTCTCCATTTCCACTCACCTCTCCAGTCCTTCTCCAGTCCCTTCTGCCACAGTGCCCATGCTACCTGGTCAACTATCTACCTTTTTATGCAATAACCAGACATGCTCTGCACTAATTGCCCCCTCTAACCACCCTTACCACTTGTGCAGTGACTGACCCCTACCTATGTCAACTGCATTCATCCCTGATTGTTTCTGATCATCTCCATCTCTCTTTCAAGTAGCTTACCTCCCTCTCCTTGTTGCTGCACATAGACAATTTGTAATTCAATTAGTATACCATCATTGGTGTATACAGGAGGCAAGACCAGTGAGCAACTCTCAGTGAAACATTCACTTCTCCAGGTCCTTTCTGACTGCCACTCTGCCATCCTCCCACTTAGCCTCAGCCTCAAGGTCAACAGAGACAACCCTTGGTCCCCCTGCCACAATGTACCCAGCCTGATGACCTTCCACCAGTTTGATCTTGACTAGATTACAAAGAAGCTTGTTCTGCTCCTTTATCTCTCAGCAAAGGCAACCACTGACCTCTCAAATGGCATCTGCAAATAGGCAGTCCCCCACAGGCTCTGATCCTCCATCTCTCCTGACCACTGAACTCCTGGATTGTGTCCACTCCATTCCTCTGGCTACTCCTCCCATGCCTTCAGTCCCAGACCCCTGTCCTCCTGATAATCACATTGCATTTCTCCAATCTAAAATCATATGGCTGGCTAACCTCCTCCTTGTATGCTCCAGATGTTTGACCCACATTAGGCCCACCCCATTGAGAGGATAAGAAGCTAGTTGTTCATTAGACCAGTATTGGAGCTCATCAAATAAGGACATCAGAAATGGGATATGTCTTTGACATTTCTGCCCCTACTGTCATATCCTGGACCTTTGACCCAATTCCAACCCCATCCCAACCTGGCTTACAATTGGTCCTTGCATCTAGTAAGCTATTCTATCCCTCTGACTTCCCTCCAGGCAACTCTGGCCCTCCATCACCATTCCAGTCTTCTCTAGCTATGCATGTACACTTCCTGCCCCTCAGCACAATACACTCCCCTGGGCTTCCACTCCCACTCCACCCCATTCCACTTCTAGTCTATCTCTGCTTCAGTTAAGTACTACCCTAGTTCCCCTTCATCATCTCTGGACCATCCTGGTATAACTCCATTACCATTCCCAGTCTCAGTTACCATTACCATCATTGTTACTATTCCTGTTCCATTCCTGTTCATTGCTTCCCTCTGTTTCATCCTGTCACCTTTTAGTTTCAGTCTGATATAATTGGACATTGTCTTCCCTGACATCTCCATTCATTTCCCAGATATCTAGACATCTGCTTCACTTCTAAGTTTGCACTTGTCTCACTTCATTACACTTCTAGATAGTTCTGCCTCACTAAGATATAAGTACTGTAGTTTTGTATCTTGTACCTTAGTACAAAGATCAACAAAAACAACAGAAACATCCTCTTGTTGTTGTTCTCACTCTGCTCAAGCCCTTGGGCTCACTCTGACCCTCTGGGTTACTCTGGAGTACCTCTAAGGCCAAGTGACATTCTTGAAGGTGTCACAAGGTCTTACCCCCATGACTAGGCTTGATGCTCCTTGTCCTGCCTGTCCCTCCTGTTGAGCATAGAGACAGCCTTCTTACCCACCTCTGACATCTATGTAAATCAGAACACCAGAAAATGCAAGGGCACACCACATAAGATGAAGCTGAGTTCTGTTCAACCATTGAAACCCTTCCTAGATTCCCCCAGAGCCCTCTGGAGTTCTGACCTTTCTTCAGCATCAAGGGTTTCATTCCAAAAGGAACTGGTTAAAAGTATACCTGTCTTGGTATAGGTTTTAACAGTCTCCTTTTATTGGGATGAAAGTTTTAACACCTACCTGCTTTATCAGAATCTTACTCAACTCTGATTTAGCTCTGACCCCTAGCTGCATGATAAACTGTCTTGCTGGCAATCAGCATGTTTCAGTTCTCTTTGGAGACAAAAAACCTTCCTCAACTCCATTTCTTCCCTGCCCTAGATCTGACCTTCCTGACATTTGTTTTGTAGTCTCCATTTAACTATCAGACTCTAGTCTAATTTCTGACCTTCTTTTCAGAAGTCTTTCTGAAGCCCCATGATTCTCTGCTTCTACCTCCTTTGTTCCTTTTCAGTTTCTCTGTCTTTATGTCAGAA